>CM050172.1:47688965-47851465 GCA_027410445.1 Discoglossus pictus | reverse complement strand
CCTCTCATTCCTCTCACCTGCCCCTGGATTAGCCGTAGCAGGGAGCTCCTGTCTCTCTCTCTCTCTCTCTCTCTCTCCTGTCTCTCTCTCCTCTCTCCCCTCACACTCTCTCTCCCCTCTCGGTGTCTCTCTCACATCCTCTCATTCCTCTCACCTGCCCCTGGATTAGCCGTAGCAGGGAGCTCCTGTCCATATACCCGCAGCTGGACTGTGGTGCTGGATGCAGCAATAACAAGCAGCCTGCTCACCTGCAGACACTCCCATGCAACACCCCCTACCCCTGAGCCAACAGCATGACAGATACAAGGCTGGGTGGTCAGAGGGAGAACAGAAAACTGATAGATTAATTACAGATAGAACAGAGATGTGAAAATAAAATACAAAATACTGGGATGACAATATCACATAGAGATGGAAAAGGCCCAGATAATGCACAAATGGAAAATATGGAGATGTGTTAGAAAATGTAGGATAACATAGTATGATGCATATAACACACAAGCAGATGCATTTGTATTTGTGAATGTAGCAGGTAATATGAAGACATGCAAATAGTACAAGAGATAGATGAGAGATACAGAGGATGGAGAGACGTAACGGGGAATCCACAGGATGCAGAGAGAGGAGCAGCACCCAATACACGCTGATACACACAGGTTACAGCAACCACAACCCTCCAAACAAGCAGCATCCCCCCCTCACACACAGGCCTGGGGACCGCCTGCGAATGCCAATGAGACGGAACGGGGGTGTGTGGCAGCGGACAGCCAATCACAGGGAGGGGAATGGGAGGCGTGCCAGGGGCGGGACACTAATGTGACAGTGTGTGTAAGAGATGCAGCCTCGCTTCACCTTAGTGTGGATACCCCTGAAATACAGCAGCATCTCCTGAGGGGTATCAGTGCATGTCTGCTATAGGTACTCAATATCTATCTATCTATCTATCTATCTATCTATCTATCTATCTATCTATCTATCTATCTATCTATCTATCTTCATAAAGCTTAATATGGACAAAAAAAAAATAGAATCCCTCCACCATACAGATGTATCTATCACTATATATATCTGTGTGTGTGAAGATATATATTAAATAAATAAATATATATATACTATGAATGACGGAAAAAATGATGGGATTAAAATTGTAAGGCTGGCAATGCTGTTTGCCCCTCAATGTGAGGCTTTTGCTCCTCTGAGCCCCTTCGGCACTCATCGCGAGCCCCATGGTTAGCGCTTCTGGCCTGGCTTTGCTCAGCCTCATTTTCATGCAGATTCAGAATTTTTTTACGTTTTTTGTCCTTCATTTATTTCCTTGCTTAGCTGATTTTGAATTGTCGAAAACCCCCAAATATGGCTCAAAATTGCTTGCAACCTCAGTCCCAGGCTTCCTGGCTCTCCCCATATGCTGTGTGCAATATAAGTGCAGTCTAAGTTCTGCGCGGCTGCTCCGCTTTGCTTTGCGAGGCTTGCAAGTGTGACTGTGCCGCTGGCTGCAATGACCGCCAAAGGCACTCATTGCAGCCTAAGTCCTGCGCGGCTGCTTCGCCTCACTTCGAGAGCCTCGCATGTGTAACGGCGGCTGCTTCCCCTCACTACGCGGGGCTCGCATATGTGACGGCGCTGCTGGCTCGCCTTGCTTTGCGAGGCTCACCGAAGTCGCAACTGCGTGACCTACATCGCAAGATCCACAACTATATATGTAATATATATATTTAAATATATATATATTAGTAATTTAGTAATTTTATATATATATATATATTTATATATATATATATATATATATATATATATATATATATATATACAGTGCCTTGCAAAGGTATTCACCCCCCTTGACTTTTTACCTATTTTGTTACATTACAGCCTTAAGTTCAATGTTTTGTTAATCTGAATTTTATGTGATGGATCAGAACACAGTAGTCTAGTTGGTGAAGTGAAATGAGAAAAATATATATATATATAACAATTTTTTTAGAAATAGAAAATTGGCATGTGCGTATGTATTCACCCCCTTTGTTAGGAAGCCCATAAAAAGCTCTGGTGCAACCAATTACCTTCAGAAGTCACATAATTATTGAAATGATGTCCACCTGTGTGCAATCTAAGTGTCACATGATCAGTCATTACATATACACACCTTTTTTTGAAATGCCCCAGCTGCTGCAACACCTAAGCAAGAGGCATCACTAACCAAACACTGCCATGAAGACCAAGGAACTCTCCAAACAAGTAAGTGACAATGTTGTTAAGAAGTACAAGTCAGGGTTAGGTTATAAAATATATCCAAATCTTACTCATAGTTTCCCCCTGAGCCCCAATCCAGTTAAAAGTAACGTTCAGCAGACATTAAACTAGAAAACGGAAAAAGAGGAGGAGTTCTGGACAGAAAGACGTTCTATAAGAAGATAGATGTGATGTATGTACTCATTGTTATTTTCTACTTACCACATCTAATGTATTGTTTTGATTCACTCGACAAGTGTTGTCTGACTGTCTAATAAAAATCATTTAGAAAAAAAATAAAAATATCCAAATCTTTGATGATCCCCAGGAGCACCATCAATTCTATCATAATGCAATGGAAAGAACATGGCACAACAGCAAACCTGCCAAGAGACGGCCGCCCAATAAAACTCACGGACCGCGCAAGGAGGGCATTAATCAGAGAGGCAGCACAGAGACCTAAGGTAACCCTGGAAGAGCTGCAGAGTTCCACAGCAGAGACTGGAGTATCTGTACATAGGACGACAATAAGCCGTATGCTCCATAGAGTTGGGCTTTATGGCAGAGTGGCCAAAGGATAGCCATTACTTTCAGCAAAAAAACAAAATGGCATGTTTTGAGATTGTGAAAATGCATGTGGGAGACTCCCAAAATGTATGGTGGAAGGTGCTCTGGTCTGATGAGACTAAAATTGTACTTTTCGGCCATCAAAGAAAACGCTATGTCTGGCACAAACCCAACAGATCACATCACCCGAAGAACACCATCCCCACAGTGAAACATGGTGGTGGCAGCATCATGCTGTGGAGATGTTTTTCAGCAGCCGGGACTGGGAAACTGGTCAGAGTTGAGGGAAAGATGGATGGTGCTAAATACAGGGATATTCTTGAGCAAAACCCATACCACTCTGTGCATGATTTTAGGCTAGTATGGAGGTTCACCTTCCAGCAGGACAATGACACGAAGACACTGCTAAAGCAGCACTTGAGTGGTTTAAGGGGAAACATGTAAATGTGTTGAAATGGCCGAGTCAAAGCCCAGACCTAAATCCAATAGAAAATCTGTGTTCAGACTTAAAGATTGCTGTTCACAAGCACAAACCATCCAACTTGAAGGAGCTGAAGCAGTTTTGCAAGGAGGAAGGGGCAAAAATCCCAGTGGTAAGATGTGGCAAGCTCATAGAGACTTATCCAAAGCAACTTGCAGCTGTGATTCCTGCAAAAGGTGGCTCTACAAAGTATTGACTTTAGGGGGGTGAATAGTTATACACATTGACTTTTTCTGTTATTTTGTCCTATTTGTTGTTTGCTTCAAAAGAAAATCTTCAAAGTTGTGGGCATGTTCTGTAAATTAAAAAAGGAAAATCCTCAAACAATCCATGTTAATTCCAGGTTGTGAGGCAACAAAACACGAAAAATGGAGTATTTGATCCCCTGCTGATTTTGAATGTTTGTCCACTGACAAAGAAATGATCAGTCTATCATTTTAATGGTAGGTGTATTTTAACAGTGAGTGACAGAATAACAAAAAAAAAAAGAAAAACGCATGTCAAAAAAGTTATAAATTGATTTGCAGGTCAGTGAGGGAAGTATGTATTTGACCCCTTCGACTTACTTGGTGGCAAAACCCTTGTTGGCAATCACAGAGGTCAGACGTTTCTTGTAGTTGGCCACCAGGTTTGCACACATCTCAGGAGGGATTTTGTCCCACTCCTCTTGGCAGATCCTCTCCAAGGCCCCCATTCAATTGCAATTTGGCCAATTGAATAGGGGTCTAAATAAGCACATAACATATTTTTTTAAAGAAGTTTTTAGTTACTAAACATCTATCCAAAAACAAGGTTTTCACTAACTAAAAACTTATTTAAAAAAAATATGTTATGTGCTTATTTAGAGCACTATTCAATTGCCCAAATCGCAATTGAATTAGGGCCCAAGTCATTAAGGTTTTGAGGCTGATGTTTGGCAACTCGAACCTTCAGCTCCCTCCACAGATTTTCTATGGGATTAAGGTCTGGAGACTGGCTAGGCCACTCCAGGACCTTAATGTGCTTCTTCGTCAGCCACTCCTTTGTTGCCTTGGCTGTGTGTTTTGGGTCATTGTCATGCTGGAATACCCATCCACAACCCATTTTCAATGCCCTGGCTGAGGGAAAGAGGTTTTCACCCAAGATGTGATGGATACATGGCCCGTCTATCGTCCCGGTGCAGTTGTCCTGTCCCCTTAGCAGAAAAACACCCCACAAAGCATAATGTTTCCACCTCCATGTTTAACGGTGGGGCTTGTGTTTTCCCACCCACTGTGTATATATATATATATATATATATATATATATATATATATATATATATATATATGTATACACAGCACAGCTTCTCAGAATGCAGTGCAAACACTGTTTTTCTCAGAATTCTTTGCTGGAAGCAGGTTTTTTAACTTGTTTGAAACATTCAAATGTGGATACTTATTTACTTGGATGTTTCCGCGGCCAGGGCCCGAACAGCACTAAATCTTCCCATATCGCACTGCGGCCATTTAAATCCCTGTTTAGTGCGCTTTAGCTGCCATAGCGCTATGCCGATAAAATGCCCCGTTTAACCGGGTTTTGGATAGCACTCCTGCATGCAGGAACGCATATACAGCATATACAGCACTATGTCGATGATAGATAGATACAAATTAGATAGAAAGATAGAAATAAATAGGCAGAGAGAGATAGATACAAAGATATACTGTATATACAGACATATGTATAGATAGATAGATAGATAGATAGATAGATAGAGCCAGATGGGAATATACATATATATATATATATATATATATATATATATATTGCTATATACACCAATGCAGAAGCAAATATTATTTCAGAAGAAGATGTGTAGTTATGTTATATTTTTATAACCCTGTAATCCAATGCTTTACACCTGCTTCATCTGCTGCACCTGCATTTGCTTCGTCGCTGTCTATGGGGAAAAATATCTACGTATATATAAAAATATAAATAGATACACTATATGCAAACATACAGAATTTGAGATTAAGGTACAACAACAATATAATGTTTGCATGTATTTACACTAGTTTGTATTTTTATTTTATATTCTGTGTTAATATGTATCCTACAGAGGAAGAACATGAGCCTCCCTATTGATATGTTTATTTATAGAAGGATATAAAAAAATTACTTCTTATTTCTGGAGAGTAAGAGCTCCCCATGAAATATCTTCACATACACTCAAGTCAAACACATCCTTTCATTCATTTCAATTGGGGAGATTCACCAAGCTTTGCATGGGCTGCAACATGCTTTAAATTTATATCCAAGTTTCCCTGTTTTTTACCTTTATCTAATCTAACACATGCTGCGTATATCAGAAAAAAAACATTACATTGAGTCATTCTATACACATACTGATTTAATTTATTTTAAAAACTGTTTCCACACCCCCAGATTTGCTTACATAGGCACGGAGGCTGCAACTCGATCGGAGTAGGACGTATGTCTGCGGGCCTGGTGCTATTCAATTGGCCGGTTAGAAACAGCCAATGGAATGGGTTTCCGATCGTGACTCATGGTTCAAGCCAGTAGGACTTTAAAATCCAACCTCCATTTTTTCATTGAAGTCCTACGGGCTTTAATTACGAGTTATGATCGGCCCCACATTCCAGATATAATGCAATATTGATAAAGCAGTAAATATGATATTTTATTACATGCAAGTTCCATTATATGTATTAACACATTGATTGCCAGGATCGATAAAACACAGAAATTAAACATGAAATAAAGTATTTTGTTGGTCTGATTTGCGAATTTGAGAATAGTGTGCAATTCCTTCTAATACCTAAAATCACTTTCCCTTTTAATAAAAGTACAGTAGAGTGTTTATATATGCATTTACACTGCTCTGTACATGTCATTAAGCCCTTTGCGAGACCTCCTAGGTACCAGTAACTTGTGGCTCGACTTTTGCCATTTGCGGGCTTGATGGGGTGGTTAGCGAGGGAGAATCAGAGCAATTGAATAGCGATTTGTGACTTTAGCGTTCTCAACTCTTGCAGCTGTGAAAGATCAAAGGCTTGGAGGGGCATTAACTTGCGATTTTACAGATCAACATGAATCGTAGCTCGGAGCCCCCAACTCGATTGGAGACTGCAAAAAGTTGCCAATTAAATGGCAAATTAAGTTGCGGCCTCCATTTCCGAGACCGGATCTCCTGAAAGCCTCAATTAAATGAGGCTCCTGGTACCTACCAATAGAAACACTGCATTTGGGTAAATTTTTTAACCATATACTAACCTTCAAGCCAGAAGCAGCACAATGCAGAAACCCACAGAGCAATGCCTGAGCTCCTTCTTGCTACCTTGTGCAGGGGAAAAGCAAGACTACACCTCCCATAATGCTTTACTGCACAAACTGACTTTCCAGATTGAAACTAGGAGCCTGATTCAATTGAGCAATCGTAAGTTACTGGTGCCCGTAAGTGTGACCATAAGTTAATTTGGTATTCAATTTTATGGGTTACGGCCTTGAAATCCTTGCGGTTGTTAAACCCGGAACTTACAGCCTCCCGAAGCCTTTGATTGCAAAAATCGCAAATCGCTATTCAATTGCTATTCAATTGCTACAATTCCCCAAACCTGCAAATGTTTTCACACCCGTAAACGGCAGATGTAGGAGAAAATCCTATGAGTGCTAGAGAGGACCCGCAAGGGGGTTTAACCCCTGTCCGCAGAACTATAAATGGAAATAAAAAATGAATACTGTACTGTAAATGACGGGGAAAACGATGAAAGTCATTCGAATTAATTGCACAACAGACTCAAGCTCACAAATCGGCAATAAAAAATCATATTTTCTTATGTTTCATTTCGGGGTTATATTGATCTTAGGAATCAATGATTATACATATCAGGCCACCCATATGGACTAGAACAGTATTGGCATTCATTTTTATAATTTTGTATTTTGAGGGTTTGCGAGTCCCATTGCATATCGGACCCCTGAATCTAATTGACTGACATGTAACCTCCATGTTTTACTGCCGTAACGATGGCGGTCTCATTTTATATTGACTGTTTTGAAATGGGTGGTTACGGACTTGCTTAATTGATCATATTCCGGCCCTGAACTGGTAGACATGAGTACATAGATTACGGCTTCGGCGCTCGGCCTGTAACTTCGGGGCTTGTTCAATTGAATAGCACCGGAATCAGAGACGAATGGGAGCCCGTGGCACGCCCGCAAACATGCGGCCTGTATCTCGCAAGATGCGGGCTTGCAATTGAATCGGGTTCCAGGTTATTGCTGTCTGTGGTTGGTCAAAATTAATTAGGAATTTTGTTTTAACCTTAGCAGGGAATTTCAGGGGTGTTAACTCTCAAAATCAGCAGCTAGCAAACTCAAGAGATTTAGCAAACTTTAGGTTAAGGTTAAACATGTTTTTTTTTTGTATTATTTCATGCAAAAAAAAAAAAATTGCGTACACTATTGATTCTCCTCTATCAGATTCATTCATGATCCACTAAACTTAAATATGCTTTTAATAAAGCAGCTTTGGCAGTTATCCCCAAAGAAAATAGACATTGCAGCCAGAAGATAGTACGTTTTTTTTGTAAGATATCCTTGCATTTAAAGTCACCAGTTGTGCTCCATTTGATTAAGGGTTGGAAGGCATATGAGAAAAAAAAAAAACGTTTTCTTTAAGTTGACATTGGATTAATTGAGTTATAGGCAGAGTGTTTGAACCTCTTCCTGATACTGCGGTGTGTTCAATTAAGCATTGGCAGATCTAGTGCATAGAGTACCCTGGCGCAAATTATTTGGGCATTTCACCTTGCACCAATCATAGGGTGGAGGGAAATTTATTTGCTGAAGTTTGAAATACTAATGTTAAATGTAAGTTTTAAATTCTACATTGATTTTTTTTTGTTCAGATACTGATTTTACCCTGTAGTGGGTCCTGGAGCTTTGCTCCTGTTGCACCTACTCCCATGCAATGAGACTGCACCGACTGATGCACAGGAACATGTCATATAAGGTTGAATGACAGCATTGTCAGTGAATATTTTTTATTCTCACACTAATTCACAGTGAAAAATTGCTCAGTGGTAGAATATTTTTCTACAGAAGAGGTAATTTACCTGCTATGGATAAGTTATGAGAGCTGGATCATTACAGTAACCTTTTGTATCAACACTATAGTCCTATATTAAACTGTACTTTTGAAGAACTACACTTGATAATGGGCAAAAGGGTAAAATAAAAATGTATTACACATTGCTGTACATTCAAATATGCTGCATTTTTTATTCGGCTTGAAGATTCAAAGATTCCTTTTGCTGCAATGGAAATGTGACAACTCAAGCATCAAGTGCTTTCAGTAGCTTATGCTTCAAATTCAAGAACCTGGGAAAAATCAAATTAGGGATTTACATATACTGGTGTTGGTGGTTTAAATTAATACCCAGTCCCTAAAAGCTTGTTGACGCACAGTTCTTCCTTTCTTAGGTGCAGATCCTGTCCTTTATAATATTGTCAGTGTTAAATAGTTTAGCTAAATGCCATTTATGTGTATTTTGTATATGAGACTGGAGAAGGATTTTTGGGTGAGGTAATGTGATTTTATTACAGTGATAAAATGTGTGTATGTGTCCAGGACAGGAGGCATCTGAGGGCAGCTATGAGGGCAGTGGTGTAGGAACTGGGGGGATAGGGGGGACAAATCCTCCCAAGATGAAATGAATAGGCGACACACAAAAATAGCAAAATTAAACTTAAACATGCACCAGATTTGGCCATTAGAGAGCCTCCCAGAGCAGGGCCCTAATACATTGCACCGTAGATCCACTCCTGCTTTCTGTCCTGTGAGTAGTATTGAATTATCCCCTTCCTCACAGATTTTTTTGGGCTACGACACCCATGTATGAGAGGGCTGCATGTGCTTTGCATGGGTTTTTATGTATCTGGTCAATGACACAATACTTGTAATTTAAATATGTAAATCATATTTTTCTACTATTCTCTGCTATAAACCACTAAACCTGTCCACCACTGAGAGCAGGTAATATATTGTGGTATCCCATTATATTGTATAAATAATATGTAATACTTATAATATGTCACATGGACATACTATTCACAGTATCTCACAAAAGTGAGTACACCCTTCACATTTTTGTAAATATTTTATTTTGTTTTTTCATGTAGCAAAACTTAAGAAATGACACTCTGCTATAATGTAAATTAGTAAGTGTACAGCCTGTATAACAGTGTAAATTTGCTGTACCCTCAAAATAACTTAACACACAGCCATTAATGTGTAAACTGTTGGTAACAAAAGTGAGTACACCCCTAAGTGGAAATATCCAAACTGGCCCAAAGTGTCAATATTTTGTGTGGCCACCATTATTTTCCAGCACTGCCTTAACCCTCATGGGCATGGAGTTCACCAGAGCTTCACAGGTTGCCACTGGAGTCCTCTTCCACTCCTCCATGATGACATCACAGAGCTGGTTGATGTTAGAAACCTTGCACTCCCCCGCCTTCCAATTGAGGATGCCTCACAGATGCTCAATAGGGTTTAGGTCTGGAGACATGCTTGGCCAGTCCATTACCTTTACCTTCAGCTTCTTTAGCAAGGCAGTGGTCGTCTTGGAGGTGTGTTTGGGGTCGTTATCATGTTGGAATACATAGCCAGGGGTTGTTGGAATAAAAGAAGGGTTTGTGGGCCACCACAATGCTCTGAATATATCACTGAAGGGCATACTCATAGTATGTATCTTAGACGCATTGTAATATTATACAAATGAGCTATTATACAAATGAGCTTGTAACATTTATTTTGCAAGTAACTTTATACCTTACATAAAATAAATCCTTTTTTATTTACTACACCATCAGGTCTTGTTTTGCACTAATTCCTTCCCTATTGTTTTCTGTACTGGAGGTTACTATTATAGGGATGGTCTTACCTAGAACAGCCACCCCCTACAATTACAATCAGTTGTAATTCTCACACCTGCCTTCAGATTTCAGTTACTGTTTCCCCAGTTTTTCTCCTCAGGGAAAATCCTTCACCTCTCTTAGTCCCTTTCTATACTAATCTTCCAGCATGACCACACAGACCCATAACCATGACTGACCTCCTCTAGTCTATTACCTATTGTCTCAAACATTGCATTTTCTTGTGCTCTGGGTGATCAAAGGCAGTTCAGTTATTTGGGTAAAAACACTATTTACTCTAGATCAGTGGTTTACAAACTTTTTCTTCTAAAGACCAGTTAAAATCTGTGTTCATTTAGTAGAGTGCAGAGTTTTTACATGCAACATAATGATGTTTCTTCACAGTTTTTGATAATTATAATACCCTGTAATATTTTGGAAAATAGCCTGTGCTGCTTTTTTAGTCATTTTTGTCTTTTCTTTTCTATTTCCTTGCTATTCTTTTTGTTCCATAAACCAAAACCACATAAAGTATTGTGTGCTGGAAATTGATGTATAATTGGTCACTGTAGTCATACAGAAATGTTTATTTTGTTTATTTAATGCTATTTAACATTAAAATCAGGATAAAAAGAGACTAGCAAGGATGCTTCTCTCTGCCCCAATGTTATGTCAAGGAAGAGGATATGACTAGGAAACTCTAATGAGGGCAGCCTCCTGTGCAGATCTCCCACCACCCTATATACTGCATAGAGGGTAAAGGGAAGATTAACTACGGAAGTCTAAAACACTAAAGTTAAATGTAAGTGTTAAATGCTGCATTTATTTGTCTCCAAATAGTGATTTTAATGCTAAAATCTTTTAAACAAACAAATGAAACCCTATTATATGAAAACTATAGTTATGATGAAACCCAAATTTGGAACAGTATAATATTTGCTTTATTAAGCTGCAAGTCCACTGTAAATCTATGGCTGTGAGATCCTGAGTTGGTGGTGGAGCTCCTGCTTGTACAGTAGAGTGGGGGCCCTTTGATACAGGCGAGTAAAGATGGACTCATAATTTATTAGGTGAGAGGGGGTGATCATTTTTTTTAGAGTTAATCTGACCATCTACATAATTGTTTTTTTTTTATTGACTTCTAAAAGCACTTACCTTGAATAATGTAGTCGCTAGGGGGATCCCAAACTATTTTGCACTGGCACCCTCTATTCACTAACTCCATCGCTGTCTAGGTTCGTCTATTAGAAGCCTCAGAAGTATTTATCATATAATTGGGATTCAAGCAATAGGAAAACGATCTAATTCTGCAATATTAAATTTTTTATCCATAAGTTGTGAGAATCTTCAGCTTCCCATTGCTCATAACCTAATGTTAAGATGCTTATCTATCTTGCTGCCATAAATTAACAATAACAATTAAATGGATATTGAAGGTTTCTGGATTTCACTAGAATATAATATACATATGTAACTACTTACTTTTATGTTCTTAATTTTATCAAGAAGTGTTAAGAACATTTATACATGCAGATCAAGTAAGCTTCATATCGGGAAGGCAAGCCTACACAATGTATGCAGTATTATTACTTTACAACAACATGCTCTCAATTACAATGTCCAATGCATCTTGTTATCATTAGATGCCCAGAAATCATTTGACCAGGTAAACTGGTCTTTTTTTATTTACTGCCATTACAGCTTCCTAATCAAGATCAGTAAGATATTTCAACACTCTGCCATAAATCTATGGTATATATATGCACAATGGGCCTTCGTTCCACTCCAAAAGAAATAAAAGAGGTACAAAACAAGGATGTCCCTTATCCCCACTCTTATATTCCTTGTATATTCATCCTTTGGCAAATGGAAGGCACAAAAATATAACTGGAAGTTTTTGATAAATTAATATAAAAAAGGACTTTATGCAGATGACATTATTCTTACGCTTTCAAATTCACACATATTGATTCCTAAGCTATTGAAATAAATAAACCAATTTAGCTCTTTGTCAGGTATAAAAATGAACACAACAAAATCATACGAAATGCCAATGACACTTAACAATGATACTCAACTTCTGTTACGTAAAGATGTTCCATTTGAATAATCTAATAAATAAATTTCTTATGTACGTGTAAAAATCCCAGCCAACCCACACAGCCTTTATGAGATTCATTTTCCTCCTTTAATAGCAAAAATTACTAATGAACTAAAAGACTGGACTACATTCTCCATTTTCCTACTAGGGAGAATAGTGGTCCTAAAGATGAATCCCTGTCACGTTTACTATATTTATTTGGCAACGTTATCAATTAAAGTTATTCCAAAGATTCTGGAAAAAAATACAAAAGCTTGTCAGGATATTTCTATTATTTAAATCACATTTTATTGTTTTATTATAATGTAATGTTATATTTGTATTATATATTTTATATACCCATGTAATTATGTTATGTGCTTTATATATATATATATATATATATATATATATATATATATATATATATATATATACATATATATATATATATATATATATATATATATATATATATATACATTTATGTACATTTGGAAAAATACTTTGTAAAGGTTTTCCAAATTTCCCACTGAAATATAGAAATTTCAAAATGTAAGTAGATACAGATAATTTTATGAGTTAAGATCAAACAGTTATTTTTTTATTTCTTATTGTAATTTAAAGGTACAAGGGCACCATCTATTGTTACAAGATATTAATTAACACTTTGCTTTTGCCCAATAGGATTCTATGGGATATGAGTAAATTTTTCTCATTGGTCGGACAGCTATGACATCATCACGGTTTCTGATTGGTTACTAAACACATGTGACTTGATTAGAATTCTTGATAAGAAAATTAAGCTTTATTATGATTAAGAAAGACAAAGGAATTGGAGGAATATCACACACTCCATTTGGGGTCCTAAAAGACATATACACACTCCATTCAGGACATACATTCGGAAACACATTTAGGAGACATACTCATAGCCCACTGCTAATACATACTATTGGGACACTGCCAAAACACATAGATAGTCAAAATGTAAACTCCAGTAGCTACAAATAAACTTTCACAGCTCACTCACAAAATATTTTACACACATACAGGGAATTCTTTTGAAACAAAAGAAAAGGTTCAGATTTCCTTAAGCCTAGTCATTTGATGGAACCAAGCACAAGACATTGAATTTGAGTATTGTATACATTTTTAAATATTTCTTTTCAATGCAGTTATGAAGATATTTTGTTAATTTACTGTAAAGTAGATTGCTATATGAATATTAATCTGATTAGTACAATATCACCATAATCTTTTAACTTATGCATCAACATACAACTTTCAGATTAATTTGATAATTTTATTGATTTCATGCTTATTTCATATTACAAGAAAAGGTGAAATAATGACTTTTCAAGAAGTTAAAACACATTAAGAATTATATGACTCTGGCAGATGGCAATACCTTCAAGTAAAACATTATACATAGTTAAAAAGTAATTAAGGTTGAAAAAAAGACTTTCAGTCCATCAAGTTCAACCTTTTAAGATCTCCTCTGATCTGCAATATGTGGATGAGTTTTTAAATAATTAGTTGTTAATTAATTATTAATCAACTATTTGATTTTTTTTGGTTTGTTTTTTAATTAAGAATTAATCCAGAAGAAGGCAAAGAGAAAAAAAACGCCAAGTGAAACTTAGCCAATCGTCTCAAAGGGAAAAAAAAATGAATTCCTTCCTGACTAAATATACTGCCAATTGGAATTTCTCCCTGGATCAATACTCTCTCTCTCTAATTATCCAGGATAAACCTGAATTCCCTTTTTAATTAGAAATAAATCCAGTCCCCTTTTAAAGTTATCTATCGAATCCGCTGTCACCACCTCCTCTGGTAGAGAATTCCACAGATTAACCACCCTTACTGTGAAGAAACCTTTTCTTTCTTTAAGGTGGAATCATTTTACTTCTAACCTCAAGGGATGTCCTCTTGTCAGTTGAAAACCTCTTGGCACAAAAAGCTCCCTTGACAAATCTTTATACTTTATTATACTTATTAATCTTTATTATACTGACCCTGGATGTATTTATATAAGGTAATCATATCTCCTCTTAGGCGCCTTTTTTCTAGAGAAAATAAGTTTAATTTGGTTAGTCTTTCTTCATAACTTAGCCCCTCCATTCCCCTTATTAGTTTTGTTGCCCTCCTCTGTACCATTTCCAGCTCTAAAATGTCCTTTTTATGAAATGGAGCCCAAAATCGTACTCCATATTCCAAATGAGGGCATACTAGAGATTTGTATAGTGGCAGAATTATATTTGCTTCCCTTGCTTCTATACCCTTCTTAATACATGCTAATATTTTACTTGCCTTTGCAGCTGCTGCTTGGCTTTGAGCACTGTTACCCAGGTGGTTGTCCACAAGCACTCCCAAAATCAATATCTGATACCCCTAGATTTGCTCCATTAACATTATACATTGCATGGCTATTTTTAATTCCCAGGTGCATAACTTTACATTTATTCATATTACCGTAAATCTCATCTGCCATTTAGTTGCTCATTCCTCAATTTTATGTAAATCCCTTTGGAGGGAAAGCACATCATTATCTGATTTAATTACCTTGCACAACTTTGTGTCATCATCGAAAATGGAGACCCTACTTTCCAGTCCCACCTCTAAGTCATTAATAAATATGTTAAAAAGGAGAGGACCTAATACTGAACCCTGAAGAACCCCACTTACCACATTAGTTCAATCGGAGTATGTTCCATTTACAACAACCCTTTGCATCCTGTCTTTTAGCCAGCTCTCAATTCATGAGCAGATATTTACTGCAATTCCTGTATCTCTTAGTTTGCACAATAGTCTCCCATGTGGCACTGTATCAAAAGCCTTTGCAAAATCCAAAAAGACTACATCCACTGAGTTGCCTTGATCCAAGTTCCTACTAACCTCCTCATAGAAACTAATACGATTTGTTTGACATGACCTATTCCTCATACATCCATGCTGACACCTACTTATAATCCTGTTCAAATAGACATATTCTTGTATATTATCCCTTATTAACCCTTCTAAAAGCTTCCCCACTACAAAAGTGAGGCTCACTGGTCTATAATTCCCTGGATTTGCTCTTGCTCCCTTTTTAAATATAGGTATCACATCTGCTTTTCTCCAGTCATCTGGTAGAGACCCTGTGTTGAGTGAATCTTGAAAAATTTAATATAATGGTTTGGCTATTACAGAACCCAGTTCCCTCAGTACCCGTGGATGTATTCCATCAGGACCCGGGGCTCTTTTGGATTACTTCCTGCGTTAACCAATTATTCGGCAAAGGTAGTGTAGTCCCAACCACTGGTACCTCCCTTGTGTATAACGAAGAAAAGAACCTATTTAGCTCATCTGCCTTTTTCAGACGGCCTGTGTCATATTGTAATGTTCCTATAGATTCCTTCCTCGCCTTCTTCCCATTAATATACTTAAAAAATAGTTTAGGGTTATTCTTACTCTCTTTTGCAATTAATTTTTCATTTTCTATTTTAACCAGTCTAATAGCCCTTTTGCAAGCCTTGTTGAGTTCCTTGTACTCCAGTAAAGCAGTCTCTGTCCCCTCTTGTTTGTATAATTTACATGCTTGTTTTTTACTCCGTATCTTGATCTTTAAATCATTGTTAAGCCACATTGGATGGGATTTACTCCTTTTACTTTTATTCCCACTTGGTGTATGGTGATAAGTATGTATATTTAGTAAGGATTTAAATGTTGTCCATTTATATTAAGTATGTTCAGTTCTCTGTCTGAGTCTATACTTTGTATTGTTGCCCTTAAAATCTGCCATTTTAAAATTGAGAGTTTTTGTTGGCCCCTTAAAATTTTGTTTTTTTAATGCAATCTCAAACGAGACTGTGTTGTGATCACTATTTCCCAAAGGTTGCCCTATTCCAACATTTGATACTATATCAATATTATTTGTGATGACTAAATCTAAGATAGCTTCATTTCTAGTAGGCTCTTGTATAACCTGGGCCAGATAATGATCCCTGAGTGTACTCAAGAACCTGCTCCCCTTAGATGAACTGCTGGTCTCATTTATCCAGTTTATTTCAGGGTAATTAAAATCTCCCATTATTAGAACTTGCCCGTGCTTAGCTGCATTTCCAATCTGTAACAATAATTGTATTTCCTCACTTTCAGCTATATTTGGGGGTTTATAGCATACTCCTACTAATATTCTTTTGGCGTTTTTAACTCTACCCACAAACATTCAACTTTATCACTAGTTCTACCATAAATATCTTCTCTGACTATAGGCTTAAATTCAGGCTTAACATACAGACAAATCCCTCCTCCTCTTTTACCATTGCCCCTATCTTTCCTAAATAGGTTATAACCATCCAGATTAACAGTCCAGTAATGAGATTCATCCCAACCACGTTTCGGTAATGCTTATTAAATCCCATTTTTCATTAATTGCTAAAAATTCTAACTCTCTCATTTTCCCTGGCAAGCTTCTGGCATTATCAAGCATACACCTTATGTTATGAGTCTGTAGTTCTGAAGTGCCTGCCACTGTACTTGAGTTACTTAGTACTACCACCCTATTGACTATACTCCCCCTCCCCCCATCTCCTCCCCTATGAGTTGTTAACTCATCCCTTATAACCTCTACACTTTCTACCCCAATACTATCTAGTCCCCCCCCACCTACTAGTTTAAAAACTCCTCCAACGTTTCTACCATCCTATCCCCTAGCACAAATGCTCCCTCATCATTAGGGTGCAATCCATCCCTGCTGTAGAGATTGTACAGAAGTGAGAAGTCAGCCTAGTGCTATAAAAACCCAAACCCCTCCTTAGTACACCACATTTTTAGCCACGCATTAACCTCCGTAAGCTTCTTCTGCCTCCCTTGGCTAGCACGTGGCACTGGTGGTATCTCAGAAAATACTTCCTTGGGGGTCCTTGTCTTTAGCTTATTACCTAGTTCTGTATAATCATTCTTTAGGACACTCCATCTTCCACTAACTTTGTCATTGGTATCAATATGTACTAAGACCGCCGGTTCATTTCCGGCCCCTCCCAATAATTTGTCTACCCTATCCACAACATGATGAACCTGAGCACCCGGGAGACAGCAAACTGTTCGATTGCTGGGATCTCGTTGACAAATCACCCTGTCTACCTTCCTAATAATAGAGTCCCCTACCACCAAAACCTGTCTGTTGCTCTGCCTATTCTGCCCTCCCTCTCCTCCAGTAGAACTGTTCTCCCGACTGTTAGAGGGAACAGCTCTATCTGGCATTGCCATTCCTGAATGGACATCCTCAACAGTTTCACATCTGGCAAATCTGTTGGTGTTTGCCAACTCAGAACTGGCCTGCCTCCTCCTGTTCCCCCTGATTGCCCTTGTAACTGTAACCCAGCTACCTCCCTGGCCATCCTCACTAGCCCCAGCTCCTCCCTCCATACTAGACCCAGCTAAACTGTGCTCCGTGAGCACCACCTCCCTATCCAGTGGAGCAGTTTTACTAAGTGCTGCAATTCTCCTCTCCAGATCTTCAATTTGAGCTTCCAGAGAGGCAACATGCTCACACCTGTCACAGAGGTATGGACCCTGGATCATCTGTTCCAGTAGTGCATACATTTGGCAGGATGTACACTGAGTGAGGTTGCCACTGGACTGACTCATGATTATCAGTTACAAAAATACAGTGAGAAAACAAATCAATGTATTTGTATAAAGATTGCTTTTCTACACCTTAACCCAAACAAAACAGAAAAATATATATATTTGTTTGTTTTCTGTTTTTTTTTATAATACCCCTTTCCTTTGGATTTCCTCCTTTTATTCAATCTCCTACACACTAACTACACTTACACTAGAAATGATTGTAAACTCCCAAGCTCGCTCTTCCCTTGTTAAAATAGACCCTGCCTACTCACCTGTACAATGATAAATGAGCACAGGACAGAAAACACTGCCCTGCCTCACAGAACTGATTCAACAGAACACGACAAAATGCACATAGATATACCTTTACACAGGCCAAGCCACACCCACTCTCACCTGGACCCGGATTACAGCCCACAGGAAGAAAACACAGCACTGATTTACAGAACTGATTCAAACAGAACCTCACACAAATGCACACAGATATAACTTACACAGACCAAGCCACACCCACTCTCACCTGTACACTGATTACTGCAACAGGACAGAAAACACTGCACTGATTTACAGAACTGATTCAAAAGGATAGGTCGTGTCAGTCCAATCTAGTTAGTTTCTATGAGGAGGTTAGTAGGAATTTGGATCAGGGCAACTCAGTGGATGTAGTCTTTTTGGATTTTTCAAAGGCATTTGATACAGTGCCACATGGAAGACTAGTGAGCAAACTAAGGGTTACAGGAATTGCAGTAAATATCTGCTCATGGATCGAGAGCCGGCTAAAAGACAGGAAGCAAAGGGTTGTTGTAAATGGAACATACTCCGATTGGACTAATGTGATAAGTGGAGTTCCTAAAGGTTCAGTATTAGGTCCTCTGCTTTTTAACATATTTATTAATGACGTAGAAGTAGGACTCGAAAGTAGTGTCTCCATTTTTGCTGATGACACTAAGTTGTGCAAGGTAATTAAATCAGATAATGATGTACTTTCCCTTCAAAGGAATTTGCATAAATTAGAGAAATGGGCAGCTAAATGGCAGATGAGATTTAATACAAATAAATGTAAGGTTATGCATTTGGGAAGGAAAAATAGCCATGCAATTTATAATCTTAATGGAGCAAATCTAGGGGTATCAGATATTGAAAGGGATTTGGGAGTAGTAGTGGACAACCACCTAGCATTGCTCAAGGCCAAGCAGCAGCTGCAAAGGCAAGTAAAATATTAGCATGTATTAAGAAGGGTATAGAAGCAAGGGAAGCAAATATAATTCTGCCACAATACAAATCTCTAGTACGCCCTCATTTGGAATATGGAGTACAATTTTGGCCACCACTTCATAAAAAGGACATTTTAGAGCTGGAAAAGGTATGGAGGAGGGCAAAAAAACTATTAAGGGGAATGGAGGGGCTAAGTTATGAAGAAAAACTAACCACATTAAACTTTTTTTTTCTATTGAAAAAAGGCATCTAAGAGGAGTTATGATTACCTTATATAAATACTTCCAGGGTCAGTATAAATATTTGTCAAGGGAGCTTTTTGTGCAAAGAGGTTTTCAACTGACAAGAGGACATCCTTTGAGGTTAGAAGTAAAAAGATTCCACCTTAAAGAAAGAAAAGGGTTCTTCACAGTAAGGGTGGTTAATCTGTGGAATTCTCTACCAGAGGAGGTGCTGATAGCGGATTTGATAGATAACTTTAAAAGGGGACTGGATGTATTTCTAATTAAAAAGGGAATTCAGGGTTATCATGGATAATTAGAGAGACAGTATTGATCCAGGGAGAAATCCGATCGCCAGTATCTGTGGTCAGGAAGGATTTTTTTTTCCTTTGAGACGATTTGCTAAGTCTCACTTGGGTTTTCTTTCTGTTTGCCTTCATCTGGATTAATTAATAATTTAAAAAAAATAAAAAATTAAATAATTGATTAATAATTAATTAAGAACAAATTAATTAATATTTAATCTGCATATTGCAGATCAGATGATATCTTAAAAGGTTGAACTTGATGGACTGAAAGTATTTTTTCAACCTTAATCACTATGTAACTATTTAACTATGTAACTATATTTCTATATATCTATATATATATATATATATATTTTTTCCCCTTGCACTATAAATCTGCGCCCCCATTTTCTTTGAACTCCCTCCTTTTATTTAAACTCCTACACTTTTACTAGAATTGCACTTGATACTAGAAGTGTTCGCAAGCTAACAAGTTCACCCTTTTTTTCCTGTTTATATTAACTTCACACAGGAAATAACACACTTTACTTCTCTGAGCAAATCAGATGCAGTCACACACTAGGCCCAAACTTACTGTATATGCAAGTGTAACCCAGGCAAATACACTCCCCTCTCACCTGTACCAAATCACTACACACAGGCAATAACACACGTTACTTGTCAATTCAAACATATCTATACAATAAAGCTTCTTACAACCTTATTATTTTTGAAAGCCAATGTTTCCATTGTAGAGATTGCCCTGGCACTATGTAGCAACTATCACATATATAGTTGTGAGCATGCGAGTTGTTGCTAACGCTTGCGGGCTCGCGTAGCGAGCCGCGGCCCTCGCGAGGGCCTCAGTTGCTGGCATGGAGCGCCAAAGGCGCTCCATGCCAGCAACTGCGACCCTCGCAAACTTAATATCGCAACGCAAGCAACACGACACACCAATTACGACACTCGCTAAAATTTACGAGCAACGCAAACAACATACGACACACGTTAACACACATTACGGCCTCGCAACACTCGGACGCAACTCGCGAACATTACAAAATTCAAAACACAATACATACACACAGAACATACATAAAAAGCTTACCTACAGCAAGAGGTAGCATCCAGGACCTCAAAAATGCTACTTACATCTTCATTTCACTCAAAATAAAAGAGTTTAGACACTAAAAAATGTGCTATGCGACAGAAAAAATGGCCGCCGAACAAAACGAAAACGAGGCTACACACGCAAACACCATACGAGACACTTTAGCAGACATTACGACCTCGCAAACATCGGACGTAACACGCCGACATACAACCATTTAAAACACAATAAATACACACACACAAAAAGCTTACCTACAGCAAGAGGAAACATCCAGCACCTCAAAAAAGCAAGTTACACCTTCATTTAAATTAAAATAACAC
Organism: Discoglossus pictus; assembly: GCA_027410445.1. Classification (NCBI taxonomy): domain Eukaryota; kingdom Metazoa; phylum Chordata; class Amphibia; order Anura; family Alytidae; genus Discoglossus; species Discoglossus pictus. Next base: position 47,830,432 of record CM050172.1, on the reverse strand, counting down.
ACTTTAGACACTCATAAAAATCGCTAAGCTACAGAAAAAATGGCAAAACGAAACGAAAACGAGGCTACAGCACTCTCAACACGCAAAACACCACTACACACTCGCAAAACACCAAGAGAAACTCGCAAACCACCACGAAGTACCTACGGATAATCCGCAAAGACGCATACCACAGATAACCCGCCATTTTACGCCAATGCGGAAGTACACCACTACGCTACCGGTTTCGTCTCGCGCACGCACAGTATTACCCTGCACACATTCAGCACACTTACACAGCAGCTCCCCACCACTAATGCTGCAGCAACATCAAAACAGATTGCAGATCTTCAACACAATGCTTCACAATAGGTAAAGTATATTCATTTATTAATGTATTATATATTTATTATTACACACAAAACACCATTAGCTCACTTACAATTTCATTGCCGTAATTTTTTGACGGGCAATTCACTAGTCACAAATATAGTTGTCAGCAGCCGGGCTTGCCAATATCCATTTTTAACACAACAGCAACTGCGGACCTCGCAAAGCGAGGGCCACGGTTGCGGCCAGGCAAGGAGCGCCAAAGGCACTCCTTGCACTGGTGGAGATGAGCGCCGTAGGCACTCATCCCTACGACCCTGCACGACTTTACCATCATACCTACGACCCGCCGGACTACACATCAACAGAAAACTTAAATTCACAATTCTCACTGCGAGACCCGTAGCACTTCTAAATCTAAGTTTAAAAAAAAAAAAAAAATGTTTCTGGTTAAAATCATACAAATCATACCTGCTTGGGTCTGCCCCCTGTAGCTCATGAAGATACAGACTCAGAACTGAAGTGTTTCAAATTAGCCAATAAGTGACATGCATGTTACAGAATGCTGCTGTGAAATGATCACTGATTGGCTAGTATGAGACACAGCACAGCCAGTACTACAGAGTCTGTGTCTTCATGCGCTGAAGAAAGCAGACAGAAGAAGGTACAATTTGTATGATTTTTGGCAGAAAAACTGAACTTTTAAGCACTTTTTAATAAATAAAGTACATAAAAGTAAATAGATACACAGGTAAATTATATTATTAGTATAGTCCAGAATCCTTCCAAATCCATTTAACGAGCGATGTAATTTCATTTGCTCTACACCATCTAAGAGCCTCATTCAATTGCGATTTGGTCAATTGAATAGCGCTCTATATAAGCACAGAACATATTTTTTTGACAGAAATTTTACTTACTGAAATTCTATCCAAAAGCAAGGTCTTCACTAACTAAAAACTTCTGTAAAAAAATGTGCTCTGTGCTTATAGGTATAGAGCCCTATTCAGTTGCCCAAATCGCAATTAAACGAGGCACAGTACGGAAAATCAATTAAACAAATGTTTGTATTTTTAAATTTGATGCATTTTTTTACTAAACTAGAACATCTCCTCTAACTGCTGTATGGAGCTTCACGGACTCTACAAGTTCTTAAAGTACCAAAAATCAAAAGCAGGCTCCAAATGCCAAAACACTGTGGCCCCTATTCAACTGAGCAATCGTAAGTTACTGGAGCACGTAATGGAGCCTGTAAACTAATTTGCTATTCAATTGGTGTCTTTCAGCGAGCTGCAAATGATCTACGGGATACAAGTTGAAAATCCCTGCGGTTGCCAAAACTGTAACTGTACACTTAATCTAAGCCTTTGATCTGTCAAGGCCGCAAATGTTACAATCGCTAAAATCGCTATTCAATTGCTACAATTACCCGAGGCCGCAATTGTATTCAAATCTGCAAATGCAAAATATTATGGGTTCCAAATGGGACCTGCAAAGAGTTTACAGACTAGTTTGTAACACTGCAAAAAGCAAATAAAACACACCAATGGACCATGGGGAAGGCATTATAATGAAATGCACAACAGTTCCCAATTAACAAATAGGCCTTACATTTTTTTATTTTTTTTACATATGTTGGAATGGTCATGCATATGCCAATATGAAAAGTCTTGCTGCAAAATGCTGAAAGCAAATAAAGAGACACTACCTGATTAAATTGCAACACAAAAACATCAAACTGCCTGCCATACTATCCCTTTCTCACTCACAGAGGCTCTAAAGATACAAAGATAATCTTATATACATCTCATTCATCAGATATACTTTGGGAAAAGAAATAGTGGCCTAGTTACACTGCCACATGACATATATCAAGTACCAGGGGAACAATTTATATTTGGTTGTTCAGTCCTTCAGTCGTGTCCGACTCTCTGTGACCATATGGACTGCAGCACACTTAGCTATGTCTCCGTCTGTGCTCTTCCACAAAGTTCCTTCTCCAGTGGATCGCGATTTATCTGACCTCTCTGCCCACCTAGAGTGACCCTACTTGGTATAGCTCACAGTTTCATTGAAGTACACAAGCCCCTTCACCACCACAAGGTAGCGATCCAGAAGGGCAACAGGGGGACATAAACCTCACTAATCTACTCTAACCCATCAGGAATGGCCTCAAACACACACAGGGGCTGTGCAAGAGGCACATGAAGCAACAGCCAACTCACCTCCATCATCAATTTACATTATCCACCTGTCATATTGTTATCCGGCCTTTAGGAGAATGTTGATACTCCACAGTATGACAAATTAGACTTGGCATGTGTATTTATTTTTATATATTATATATATCACATATAATAGTTGTCAAACTATGAGACTTTGTCACACTTTGCGTGGTGCGTACGACTTAGGCAATGAGCCCTGAAGGTGCTCAGAGGAGCAAAAGTACACAAGAGGAGAGGCTCACAATGAGCGCCAAAGGTCCTCAGAGTATGGGTTCAAATTTTATTGCCCCATCATTTTTGACGGGCAAGTTGCTAATATATATATATACATATATATATATATATATATATATATATATATATATATATATATATTACTAGCGACTTGCCAGTCAAAAAATTACGGCAATAAAATTGTAAAGCTGGGAATGCTGTTTGCGACAGAATGTGAGTGTACTGGGTGGCTCAACTATATAGACCGCTATAGCACACTAATAAACCCATGTAATAACATTATAAGTGGAACGAGGGTCATCCAGGACCCTCATGACACAAAGTGTTTGCAGTACACTATGTTAACCCTGTCTCTTATGGGTGTCCATACAGACCATTATAAGCCTCTATGTAACTTAATTAGTCCCATAAGGGTATGTAAAGACCCCCATGGGACAGTTAGATGCCTAAGATGAATCCCATAAGTGCTATGAGGGTCGTTCAGGACCCTCATGACACTAAGTCGAAACACTACACTGCACTATACCCCCCCAATAAACCATTAAATGTAAAGTAAGTCCCCTGTACTGTAACCTATTTATATCTACACTACCTACCGTACTTAGCTACCCACTAATAAACCCAGCCACCCCACTAATTACAGAAAATAATAAAACCTAACTCACAAAAAGTAATAAAACTTAAGGTACAGAAATTAAAAAATTCACATTACAGAAAATAAAAATATCGAAGTCACCAAAAACAAAAAACCATTACAGAAAAAAAAAACTACATTACCCCCCCCCCAGCACCACCACAGTACATAAAATAAAAAAAAACATTACACACCTGAAAAGGAAAGGCATACAATATATATATACGGTGCATTACATCACAATACAATACCAAAAAAAAAAATACAATACCTACCTATCTAAAATACAATAAATACTATCTAACATACATACATCCCCTCTACACAAAATACAATAAATCCTAGCTAACATACATCCTCTCTATCTAAAATAAAATAAATCCTAACATAAATACAACCCCTCTATCTAAAATAAAATAATTCCTATATAGCATACATACACCAATTCTATGTAAGTTACCAAAAAAAACTAACATACATACATGCTGTCTATGTAAAATATAATAAATGCTATCACCCTAAATCTAACCTAAAATACAATAATTAAGACCACTTACCTTTGCATATCTACCTTCAGATCAGCAACCTAGGAAAAAAGATTAAAAAAAAATAGGGGAAAACATTTACATATAATAAATAAAGATTTTAAATATTCTACATATGCTACTCACCTTTCCAGCATGTCCCTGTCCTGCTTCATTTCTTGTCCGGCGCAGGCCCTGTTAAAAAAACCCCATAACATTAATACTAAATACATACACACATAAAATGAAATAAAAGAAACATAATATACATTTAACTTACCTCCGCGCGATGTCCCCGGCCTCGTCCTCTTCTGCCCCGGCTGGGCCCTGGAACAATTTGCATTGTTAAAAAAACAACAACAAAAAAAAACGAACGGAGGTCCGCACCCGCGGACCTCTCCGTCGCTAATGAGGCCTCTAGAGGCTTTTCCGGAATAAAGGTGCATTAGCCAATGAGAATGAGATATGTGGGTGTATCCCATTCTGATTGGCTCACACCTTGGCACCTTCTGATTGGCTGAAATTTGGTTGACAGTGTTTTCAGCCAATCAGAAGGCGCCATTGGCAATTTTCTTCCTGAAAATGCTGTAGGAGGCTCATAGCGTCGGGGAGGTCTGCGAGTGCGGACCTCCGTTATTATTTTTTTTAAGAGCGTGGATTCTTCCAGGGCCCAGCAGGGCAGAAGAGGAGGAGGCCGGGGACATTGCGGGGAGGTAAGTACAATATATATTATGTTTACTTTTTGTAATTTTTTTGTGTATGTATTTATTATTAATGTAATTCATTTTTTTTAGCAGGGGCTGCGCCGGAGAAGAAATTAAGAAAGACAGGGGCATGCTGGAAAGGTGAGTAGGATATGTAGAATATTTAAAATGTTTATTTATTATATGTAAATGTATTGTACTCATTTTTGTCCCTTTTTTCCTAGGTTGCTGATCTGAAGGTAGATCTGCAAAGGTAAGTGGTCTTAATTATTGTATTTTAGGCTAGATTTAGGGTTTGGGTATGTAGATAGGATTTATTTTATTGTAGATAGAGAGGATGTATGTATGTTAGGTTTTATTGTATTTTAGATAGGGGAGTATGTATGTTAGATAGGATTTATTTTCTTTTAGATAGAGAGAATGTATTTCTGTTAGGATTTATTGTATTTTATATAGAGAGGGGGGTATGTATGTTAGCTATGATTTATTGTATTTTATGTAGAGGGGGATGTATGTATATTAGATAGTATTTATTGTATTTTAGATAGGTAGGTATTGTATTTTTTTTTTTGTTTGTATTGTAATGTAATGTGTATATATTTATATTGTATGCCTTTCCTTTTCAGGTGTGTAATGTTATTTATATTTCCTGTAGTGTGCGGGGGTGGGGTTGTAATGTTTTTTTTTGTTTTCTGTAATGTTTTTTTTTGTGACTTAGGTTTTTTTATTTTCTGTAACTTAGGTTTTATTATTTTTTGCGACTTAGGTTTTTTTATTTTCTGTAATTTACATTTAGTATTTTCTGTAACATAGGTTTTATTATGTTTTGTTAGTTTGGTTATATTATTTTGTGTAATTATTGGGGTGGGGGGTTTAATAGGGGGTAGGTAGGTAGTGTAGATAGGTAGTGTACGTGTTAATATGTTAGTGTAGAGGGTGGTTAGTTTAGGTTTAATGGTTTATTATGGGGGTATAGTGCAGTGTAGTTTTTTTAGTTAGTTAGGGTTGTAACTGGGCCATGAGGGTGTTTATATACCCTTATCGGACTGATAGGGTTAAATATAGGCTTATGAGGGTCTGTATAGACCCACATACCAGACTGGGCTAAATAGGCTTAGATGGGTTTAAATAGGAGCAGTTATGGTTACTTAGGTACTGTTAGGGTTAAATGTGTAGTGTTAGGATTAAATAGTTGCAGGGTTGGGTTAATGGGGCATAATTAGGGTTAATAGTGTAGAGGTTACACTTTGTGTAATGAGGGTCCTGGATGACCCTCATGACACTTATAGTGTTATTACATGGATTAATTAGTGTCCTATAGGGGTCTATATAGACCCCTATTGGACTGATAGAGTTAATTATTGGCTTATGGGGGGTCTATATTGACCTCCATGAGTGACAGGGTAATGAATGAATTATGGGGCATTTTCGCGGTCCTGGGTCGTGGAGACTTGTTTTTTTTCGCCGTCCATTTTTTTGCTTGCTTAGGCAATTTTCGAGTGAAGAAACTGGGGAAATTGGTGTTATATTGGTGTTGAACCTCATTTGTAGAGGTCCTGGCTGTCCGCCTGTGCTGTCGGTGAGTGTTTTTTTATGATTATTGTGTTTTTATTTGTGTTTTTGTGTTTAGTGGTTTGCGGGGTTACGTGTTTGTTTTACGGGTCATAATTTTGGGTCGCAGGGTAATGTTTCTTTTTTTCTAAGTGCCGCAGCTCGTAATTGTAGGTCGCAGGCAATGAGGGCCAGAAGGGGAAGAGAGACGCAGGGACAGAGAGACGCAGGGGAAGAAAGACGCAGGGGAAGGACAGGAGAAGGGGAAGAGAAACACCGGGAAGCAGAGGAGGAGGGGAAGCGAGACACAGGGGAAGGATAGGTGTAGGGGAAGAGGTCATTTTGGGGTTGTAGGGATGAGCACCTATGGTGCTCATCTCAACCAATGCAGTGAGCGCCTTCGGCACTCCCTGCCTAAGGCGTAGGGGGTCGTAGGGTTGAGCTCCTACGGCGCTCATCTCCACCAGCCCAAGGAGCGCCTTTGGTGCTCCTTGCCAGCAACTGCGGCTCTCGCTTTGCGAGGGCCGCAATTGCGGCGGGCTCGCTACGCGAGCCAGCAAGCGTTAGCAACAACCTGCATGCTGACAACTATATATGTGATTGCTGTATTCAGGACAGCTGAAACAAAGATAATAAACCAGGAGCTGGAAAGGACATTTGTTTGTGGTATATGGGTCTCCTCAGATTCTGTATATCCTAAATCCTCTGACTTTGGGTTTCAGATTTGAAAACAGTAACTGTCATGTGAGGTGTCTTATACATAAAGACTAGAGCAGTTTGTACCTGCGTATTATGTAAAGTTTCATCACCATATTCTGACTCCATGCTTTTTTGATTGTAAAATATGTGCGGTGAAAAGTTATAAGCAGCACTAAGTACCATAAGTATCCTCCTTTTGATACCACAAATAAAAAGTGTTTTTATGTACATTTATCATAAAAAATAGATATAAGAATGTTCTTTGTTATTCTTTCAACTTCATTGAATATCTGCATAATATTTAGCCACTTTGAATAAGCTCAGTAGAACGTTACTGAAATTAGGACTTGATAAACACAGATATTTTGTAGATATTACCAAGTGAATTTCATTTTGATGTAGAAAGGTTAATTATTTTGAAAACATATGATCTATTTTCCCTCCTGCTTCACCAGACAGACACAAAAAAATAAGTTTTCTGCATTAAAATGTGCAGACATTTGCTTATGATTTAATACACAAATATTGAGATATCCTAAGTGTCCAAGGTTACTTATTACCTGACCAGAAATATAAGGTATTGGATAGAGCAATCTTTAATAAGAAATACAATCAACCTGCCAGTTACTGTATCTTATATCTGAACAATGAAATCAGGGAAGAAGTTTAAAATTTACTGAGCTAATCATTTGGGACGCCATTTTACTGCTGTTTGGTGCCCAAATTGTATACAAATACCACCAGGACTATGGACAGGGTAAGCACTGCTCTTTTTTGGATTGGAAGGCATAATTATATTACCATGTGCCTTCTATACTTATTATATGTCATTGAGAAAGACTTTTATAGTCCAAACGCATTTGACACCTTTATCTCTGCTTGTGCTTTATACTTTTATTTTATATTTTATATGCACTATTCATTTGTTTTATTAGCTATTATCTGTTTGTTTTTTAGCTATGTGTACACTCTGTGATCCATACAGTACTACATGGTGAGAGCTGCACCTCTGTGTTCATCTATGGTATATACCCACCGCTTATCTATACAGTAGATTTATTATTCATTATCTCCTAGTGTTTTGCACTGATAGGGCCATTGCCTCTTAGTGTTTGCTGGCATTAGGAGAGGGTTTTTTAGCCACTACCCCTTGACTTTATACTGTTTGCCATATACCTATTCTATGAGGGTTATCCTCTAGGGAATACAGCCTTTTCTTCACTGGAAGCATTTTTATGGAAGTTTTGGAAGATATTCCTCTATTAGAGTGAGCATCAGTAGAATCTGCTGTGTGCATATCGATGAAAGAGACCTACACATGTGAGCCTATGTTCAATTTTTTATACATTTTTTACATATATCTGACTTGTTGAGGACTCTAAATGTGAGTGTGAATTACTCTATTGCTTTCATTTTTTGTAACAAAATTGTATTTGATTTGGACCATCAAGATTTCTTGGTGTTTATTTCCCCCAATTTCCTCTTATTGAGCTAATCACTTGCTTGTATTCTGATTTCCCTCCTGGTTCCTATTTTAAATGGACCATAATATGCTCATATGTTCCTGTATCCTTATGTTCCTGAGCTGAATAAGCAAGATGGGTGCTGAGATATCCACATGCATCACAAACCAAGGGGTGTTCCTATAAGCTGAAAACAGGAGGTTTTATGGTCCCCTCTCCTCTGGGTCATGACATTTACAATACACTACTTTGAATAATGCACAAAATATTTTCAAAAAGTAAAAAATAAATGAATCATCACAAATTAATATATTAGCTATTATATGCTATTATTCTGTATTGAATGCTAAAAAAAATATTAGGGATTATTTTTTGCGGGTTGGATTGTTTATGTTAGACTTGGATTTGTTTTGCTGTATGCAGTAATTTGATTTATGTCAGTGGATCAATGTATAGTCATTTGAATTGCATTTAGATTCCACAACATTTTGTTTTGCCATCATATGATCATTTTATGTCACAAAAACACTTTGTGTTTTTTTTTTTTTTTACTCCTAATCAGTCTATACTGTTGATATTATGTGTACATCTTGCATGATTTAAACTCTATAATGCATGTCACACGTTTGGTTACTACCAGTCATATATAGTGTTTGTTGTCTGTAGTGGGCTTATTTCAGTTTAACATGTGCAGCTGTGCATGTCAGATTGTGGCTAAATGACACTGAAAACTTACAAAAAATTTTTTTTCTTAAAATGGCAAGTGGTAACCTCTTGTCATTTGTAAATCTTTTGACAAGAAAAGTTCACTTGACACATCTTTATAATGACCCTGGATGTATTTATACAAGGCAATCATATCACCTCACAGGTACATAAGTACAATTTATTAAGTCTCTCTTCATAGCTTAATCCATCAATTTTCTGTAATAATTTTTCTCGAAATTGTTCTACCTCTACAGTGGTAGAATCATATTTCCTTCCCTTGCTTCTATTCCCTTTTTAATGAATGCTAAGATTGGGTTTGCCTTTGCAGCTGCTGCCTGGCATTGAGCACTCTTATGTATGAGGTTGTCCACAAACACTCCTAAATAATTTTCTGTCTCTGATTCCCCTAGATTGTAAATTAAGAGCCCGAATCAATTGCAAGCCCGCATCTAGCGGGATACAGGCATTATGTCTGCTGGTTCTCGTTGTCTCCGATTCTGGTGCTATTTAATTGAAGAAGCCCGCAAGTTATGAGCCAAACGCCAAAGCAGTAAACCATGCACTCATGCGTAGCAGTTCAGGGCGGGAACATGATCAATTAAGCAAGGCCGTAACTACCCATTTATCAACAGCCAATAGAAAATGAGACTGTCATCATTACGGCAGTAAAACATGGAGGTTACATGTAAATCAATTAGGTGCAATGGGACTCACAAACCCTTTAATAAAAAACGAAATAATAAAAATGAATGCCAATACTGTTCTAGTCCATATGGGTAGCCTGATATGTATTAATTCATATAGTTACATAGTAGTTACATAGTAATTAAGGTTGAAAAAAGACTTTCAGTCCATCAAGTTCAACCTGTTAAGATCTCCTCTGATCTGCAATATGCGGATTAGTTATTAATTAAATTATTGATTAAATAATTATTAATAGTATAGTATTGGAGAATGAATAAAGAGTTAGTCCATCAAGTTCAACCTTTTTAGATCTCTATTGATCTTTTTAATTTGGACTATTTATTATTATTGTTAATTGTTAATTATTGTTAATTGATCCAGAGGAAGGCAAACATTAAAAAAAAAACCCATTGAAACTTTGCCAATTGTCTCATAAGGGGAAAAAAAAGCAAAATTCCTTCCTGACCCCAGAAACTGGCGATCAAATTTCTCCCTGGATCAATATTCCTTGCTAGTTATCTAGGATAGCCTTGAATGCCCTCTTTATTCAGAAATATATCTAACCCCTTTTTGAAGTTGTCTATCGAATTCGCTGTCACCACCTCCTTTGGTAGAGAATTCCACAGTTTAACCACCCTAACTGTGAAGAACCCTTTTCTTTGTTAAAGGTGAAATCTTTTTTCCTCTAACCTCAACGGATGTCCTCTTGTCAGTTGAAAATCTCTTGCTACAAAAAGTTCACTTGACAAAGCCTTATATTGACCCTGGATGTATTTAAATAAGGTAATCATATCTCCTCTTAGACGCCTTTTTTCTAGCGAAAATAAGTTTAATTTTGCTAGTCTTTCTTCATAACTTAGCCCCTCCATTCCCCTTATTAGTTTTGTAGCCCTTCTCTGTACTTTTTCCAGCTCTAAAATGTCTTTTTTGTGAGGTGGTGCCCAAAATTGTACTCCATATTCCAAATGAGGGCGTACTAGAGATTTGTATAGTGGCAGAATTATATCTTCTTCCCTGGCTTCTATACCCTTCCTAATACATGCTAATATTTTATTTGCCTTTGCAGCCGCTGCTTGGCTTTGAGCGCTATTACCTAGGTGGTTGTCCACTAGTACTCCCAAATCCCTTTCAATATCTGATACCCCTAGATTTGCTCCATTAAGATTATAGATTGCTTGGCTATTGTATGATTTTGTATTGCCAATTTGCAAGCTTGAGACTGTTGAGCAATTAATTCTATAGTCTTTCATCGCTTTTCCCATCATTTACAGTACAGTATTGATTTTTTATTTGCATTTACAGTGCTGCGGACAGGGGTTAAACCCCCTTGCGGGTCCTCTCTAGAACTCGTAGAATTTTCTCCTACATTTGCCGTTTTCGGGTGTGAAATCATTTGCGGGCTTGGGGAATTGTAGCAATTGAATAGTGATTTGCGATTTTAGCGATTGTAACCCTTGCGGACGGGACCGATCAAAGGCTTTGGGAGGCTGTAATTTTCCTGGGTTTAACCACCGCAACATTTTCAAGCCCGTAACCCGTAAACTGCCTGGAGACCGCAAAAAGACGCTGATTGAATAGCAAATTAACTTACGACCTCACTTAAGGGCTCCAGTAACTTACGATTGCTCAGTTGAATCGGGCTCTAAATGCTTATTCTCCTATCAGAAATATGAAGTTCTGTTACACTTAATTTGTCATTCAGCTGTGTGAATGTCTTGTCTGTCCTGTTATGCATATGTGCTTTGTGTGCTGTTGTGAAAAAGTGCGGCACATTTAATTTTATTATAAAGAAGTATTCACTGTTCTTGAAACTGTACATTTCCATAAAAGATTATAAAATATGCAGATTATGAAAAAAACAAAACGTGAATAAAATATCTATATTTTAGAGTGGTGCTTTTGGCACCTATTCAAAATCTGGTAAGAATTCTTTCTCATGTTTTATTTAAATGAATGCAGCTTCTGGTTTCTGCAGCCTGGAAACTATTTTGCAGCATAAAGGCGTAAGTTTTTTAGCATACTGTTCATAAAAGTAGTTTGTTTAATTATACAATACTAATGTTGTGTAAGATTAGAGAATATATATATATATATATATATATATATATATATATATATATATACATATATATATATATATATATATATATATATATATATATATATATATATATATATATATATATATGCATATACAATTAACTTGAATGAATGAATACGGCCAACCCATAACTAGGAGTACAGAAGGATTTTTTTTTCTCTACAGAAACATTTTTCGAAAACAAAAAAATATAAAGTTTTACATATTCCATTTAAACTCATGTGCTTTGCATTAAAGGGCTACAGTATGAGCCTCATTCAATTTAGCTTTCTGGAGATTCGGGCTTTGGAAATTTCTTACCTTTAATAGGAAATTAATACTGCTGTGAAATCTACCATCTTTGGTTTCAACTGATGTTGTGGAGGCTTTAAATATACAGGAAACCGTTAAATGCATACTAGAAATGTGCATATAGCAGTTTCCTGCATGTACTTTTGAGCAGGTTTAATGGGAAGCTCATTAGTTTACAAGGACACACTGTCCCGAGAATATAAAGGCAAAATCAGTTAAGAAAATCCCTGCAGTAAAAATAATTACATATAAATGTTAAAGATGTAAAAGTTGTGTTTATTCAAGTTTTGCTTTCTGAAATAATTTTGTACATTACAAAGCTTAGTTATTAAGATAAACAATTTTGAAAACATTTGACCACAACAGTGTTTTAAAGACAATCCCCCAGATTCACTAAGCAATGGAGAGGCTGTGAAGCTGAAGCAAAAGGTATCTATTTCCTGTAAGCATTGCCGCAAAGCAGATATGAGGGAATTGTATATACTTTATACTTTAAATCCTAGGGGGATGTATCGTCCCCCTGGAAGCTTCCAAGTGTTGCCCCCAGCCTGTTCCCTATTAGGAGAGGATGTTTTTTTTACAGTCCATTTTCATTCTCCACAATTAAAAGATTACTCTTCCCCTTCAAACACTTTCCCTCCCTATATATTACTTAATTTTCCTTAAAGGAGCACTTTATTGATCTCATAAAGGTAAGGCTTGATAAGAAAAATAACTTTATTAAACTTTTACTGTGCATTTAGACAATTATTTACTATTTTTCAATGATCCCAAGCTGTATAAGATATGGGGCTCTGCACCCCTTGAACATATTATTGTGGATGAAGTGGATCTCCCAATAGGAAGAGCCGAACTAAAAAAACACTCATTAGTAGCAGGGATGAGTGTACCCTGCTATCATACTGCAGTTGTGGTATGCCAATTTAGATAGACCTCCCCCTATTGGTGGCTCTACTCCACACACAATACTTCATTAAGGGTGTGGAGAGATCTGGAGCTTATGTAGTCTTGGGCCCCTGCCCCTGCTCAGTACCCTTGTCCCTCCCCAGTCCTTTTTTCCTCCTCATTCTTTTTTTCCCTCCTCAGCTCCCCACCTTGTGCCTCCCCAGCTCCCCCTTATCCTCCTCAGACCCCTGTTTCTCTTTAGCCTTTCCTGTCCTTTCTGAGCCCTCAGCCCCCCCCCCCCCGTGCTTCCTCAACCCCCCTTTGCTTTCTCAGTCTCCATTTCTCTCAGCCTCAGCCCACTGGCTATGTCTATCAGACGCAGAGGGGGTGTTGTGGGGTGATGTCAGGCATCAGGCACCCTCTTAGGATCCCCCTTGACGGGATTAGAGAGGGCATAGTGTGAGTGGGGGGCGAGTAAGACCAGGGGGAGGACGGGAGACCGGATACAGCATACCTCTCTACCAGCATATGCAAATATTACAGAAAATCATGACGCAGCACAACTACTGACAATCCTATTGCATACGCAGACCATTGTTTGCAGGTATGACAGACACTGCTCTTTATATATATAGATTGTAGGGCATGGTTAGATCAGTTCTCTAGTGCCAAACAGAGGTAGGACGTGATAAGCAATTTATTAGTTTTTAGCCCTCTTGTGCCCTTAACAGGGAGAAATATATTACATAGTTACATAGTAATTAAGGTTGAAAAAATACTTTCTGTCCATCAAGTTCAACCTTTTAAGATCTCCTCTGATCTGCAATATGCAGATTAGTTATTCATTAATTAGTTGTTAATTAATTGTTAATTAATTATTAATCAACCATTTATTTATTTATTTTAATTCATAACTTATTATTAATTAATCCAGAGGAAAGCAAACAGAAAAAAACCCAAGTGAAACTTAGCCAATCGTCTCAAAGGGAAAAAAATAATTCCTTCCTGACCCCAGATACTGGCGAGCAGATTTCTCCCGGGATCAATACTCTCTCGCTAATTATCCAGGATAACCCTGAATTCCATTTTTAATTAGAAATAAATCCAGTCCCCTTTTAATGTTATCTATCGAATCCGCTGTCACCACCTCCTCTGGTAGAGAATTCCACAGATTAACCACCCTTACTGTAAAGAATCCTTTTCCTTTTTTAAGGTGGAATCTTTTTACTTCTAACCTCAAGGGATGTCCTCTTGTTAGTTGAAAACCTCTTGGCACAAAAAGCTCCCTTGACAAAGCCTTATATTGACCCTGGATGTATTTATATAAGGTAATCATATCCCCTCTTAGACGCCTTTTTTCTAGAGAAAATAAGTTTAATTTTGTTAGTCTTTCTTCATAACTTAGCCCCTCCATTCCCCTTATTAGTTTTGTTGCCCTCCTCTGTACTTTTTCCAGCTCTAAAATGTCCTTTTTATGAAGTGGTGCCCAAAATTGTACTCCATATTCCAAATGAGGGCGTACTAGAGATTTGTATAGTGGCAGAATTATATTTGCTTTCCTGGCTTCTATACCCTTCTTAATACATGCTAATATTTTATTTGCCTTTGCAGTTGCTGCTTGGCTTTGAGAACTGTTACCTAGGTGGTTGTTTTATTTCTGAGTAATATAACATTTTATTTCTGAGTAATATAAATTCCGGGACTCAAGAGGTTAGTACATATCATAAAACCCACATTGACTAGAAAAGACGATTTAATGCATTTTATTGAGTGCTAGAGGTCTTGATTGCAAGCCCAATTGGCAAATATTACTTTTTGGAACTAATTAATTTGTAGTGTCTGATTGCAGGTTACGTTTAACATGCATGTTTTACTGACGTCATGATGACGGTCTCATTTACTATTGGCTGTGTCTAAGAAAAAAAAATTACAGGCTTGCTTAAATATTGTCAGATCATATGATCACACCCCCTGAATCCTTAGTTAAAAAGGCAGGATTTACAAGTTTAGGCTGTAGGTGGTAAATTGCAAGCCTGAGTTAATAGAATACATCTAAACATTTGGAGAAAAAAACACCTGCAGACAAAATTACAGGTTAGAGGCATTTGCTGCCTTCTAATGGCTTCCCTGGTGGTCCAGTGGTTAGGACTCGGTGCTTTCACAGATGTCGACCTGAGTTTAATTCCAAGTCAGGGAAGCAAGAGGTCACACCAACCTGAAGCCGAGCAGGGTTGGGCCTGGTCAGTCCCGGGATGGAAGACCACCTAGGAATATCAGGAGCTGTACGCTGTGGCCCCCTGGTATTCTCTGACATGAATACCAAGAAGATCATAAAAATGTTCTGGCATGTTACGGTCCATGAGTTCACGGAGAGTTGGAAAAACAACTGAACAACGCAAAAAAAATAGAATAAGACCCATTATAACACAAACTTGTATTATAAATAATTTAAT
Source organism: Discoglossus pictus (assembly GCA_027410445.1). Classification (NCBI taxonomy): domain Eukaryota; kingdom Metazoa; phylum Chordata; class Amphibia; order Anura; family Alytidae; genus Discoglossus; species Discoglossus pictus. The sequence continues at coordinate 47,814,967 of CM050172.1, read as the reverse complement.
ATTGTTCATACATGCCATGTGATTTACCAATGGTGAAGCTAAAAGGTGTACAGATCAAGTTTCTATAACATTGATTAATTCACTTTAACAAACCACTGTAGTTTGGAAAAAAATTGTGTGAACTAATATGAACATTAGCATATACTGTAAGCATTTTTAGATAAAAACCTATATACGCACATGAATGTCATGACAGCTTCCATGCTAAAATAAAGATTTCTCTCAAAATGCTTTTACTCTCATGGCTTATACACTGCTGCTAATGTTGTGTATTTGTTGTATTGTTGTATACGCCACAAATTTGTGACATTGTTCTTAATATAAATTTGTTCATTATATAGTAGGCTTGGGGATTTGTTGTATTTCAGCCAATGTCCACTCAGTTATTCCATTGTGATTGAAAGATCAATCAGCAATGAAGTTTGTTAAACGCTATATGGATTAGCAGCAGTCAGGCAGTTTTTAGGAAGCCCGCACTTACTCACTGTCTCCATAAAGCCTGGCGTGTCTTGTCCGCAGTCTCTTTAATGGTTTAATGCTGCTGTTTCAGTCATTTAAAAAAGTTTCAATTATCCTTTAGCAAAAGTTACTTTTATTTTCTCTCATATGCTTTGCATTTTCTAAATCCAAAAATATAATGTTCAATAATAAATCCAGCTGCTACAAAATGTTTAAAAGTATAATATATCTCTATGAACAATCTCACTCTTGGGCTTTTAAAATTTGGTTATTAATCTCAGCTACTCTTCATATAGAAGCAATTGTCCTCTGTTGTCTCCTATAAGATATACTGTATACCATTCTCTGCATGTAAATTATAGGCATAACTCTCCAGAATTTCAGAATTATGAACATTTTACTTTAATTAACTCATAGCAAAGATACATAACTAAATACTGTCTTAATGTATGGAGATCTGGTTTGGGGAAGAGAAAATCCTGCCAAAAGATATCTTGGAGCTGGGTAGCAGGCCAATGGGGCAGATATAAACACTACAGAATATTTGCTTATTTTGTATCATATTTTTTTTATCAAGGAATATATTTTGGGCAAATTATTCCTTATCTCTTCAGAAGACTGAACAAAAAAATCAAATACTAGGGGGGGGGGGGGGGGAGAAAAGACAGTGTCAATTCAAATTTCAGAGTGCTTATAAATGAAACATTGCAGTGGAACAATGGTTTTACGAGTCTGGATGTGCCTGGATTGTGTTTCTTCATTCCTGTGTGAATATGAAAAGACTTTACAAGTGAAGGATTAAGGAGGCAGGAGCTTTCTTCCACATCAGTTACATAGTTACATAGGGCATTATTCTATTATCGGCCATAGGCGCTGCGGGCCGCAAGGACCGGCCGCAAGCTATTCGGCTATTCTATTCCCTTCCGGCCGGGGGCTCCGGCAGGCTTGCGGCCGGCGCCTTGCTATCTCTTGCGGCCGCACGCGCCGGAGGAAAGCCTTTGATCTAAAACGGCCGCAAGAGTTTCGGCCGCAAGAAAAGCCCGGTTGCTATTCTATTGCTCTGTGAACCCTCTCTGCAAGGCTAAAAGCGAGCCGCAGCTTACTTGCAGGAAAAAGGTCCCGCTAGCACCAATTAAGCACATAATAAAGCCCAAATAAAGCCATCCTGCACTTTGAGGAGACTATAAAGTGATTGTAGGTGTTAGCAAAAATAGCACAACATTCCCCTACACTCAAATCCGTAAAAAAAATGTTTTATTATATATGTCAAATATCCATGGAAAAAGTCCAGAGTGCTTGGAGCACCTCAGACCCGGCCACGCTGCGGCCGGAAAATAAACAGTTAATGTAAACTCGGATTTGGGCTGATGTGCAAGCTTGAGAGTGGGTTACTATTAATCCTCATGTCCCCCAATATGATCCCTAGCATTTACAAAGATTTACAGTGCAGTCTTCAATTTATATTTGACTTTAAAAAATTTGGAGCTTACGGCCGGTTCCAAGATATGCGGCCGGCCGTAAGGGGAGATCCTTGCGGAGCCGTATAATAGAATTGCGAGGTAACAGAACCCCTGCAAGGAATCGCAGCCGTGCGGCCGTTTTACGGCCGATAATAGAATGAGGCCCATAGTAATTAAGGTTGAAAACATACTTTAGTCCATCAAGTTCAACCTTTTTAGATCTCTTCTGATCTGCAATATGAGGGTTCATGGTTAATTGCTCCAGAGGAAGGCAAACAGAAAAAAAACATTGACACTTTGCCATTTGTCTCAAAAGGGGAAAAATATAAAATTTCTTCCAGACCCCAGATGCTGGCGATCAAATTTTTCCCTGGATCAATACTCCTTCTCTAGTTATCCAGGATAACCCTGAATGCCCTTTTTATTAAAACATATATCCAATCCTTTTTTTAAAGTTTTTAAAGTATCTATCAAATTTGCTGTTACCACCTCCTTTGGTAGAGATTTCCACAGATTAACCACCCTTACTGTGAAGAACCCTTTTTCTTTCTTTAAGGTGAAATCCTTTTACTCAACGGATGTCCTCTTGTCAGTTGAAAATCTCTTGGCACAAAAAGTTCACTTGACAAAGCCTTTTATGGTCCCTGATATATTTATATAAGGTAATCATATCCCCTTTTAGATGCCTTTTTACTAAAGAAATAACTTTTAATTTGGTTAGTCTTTCTTCATAACTTAGCCCTCCATTCCCCTTATTAGTTTTATTGCCCTTCTCTGTACTTTTTCCACTTCTAAAATGCCCTTTTTATGAAGTGGTGCCCAAAATTGTACTCCATATTCCAAATGAGGGCGTACTAGGAATTTTGTATAGTCTTGAAAAAATTAGATATAATAGTTTTGCTATTACAGAATGCAGTTCACTCAGTACCCTTGGATATAATTCCATCAGGACCTGGAGCTTTACAAACATTAATTTTTTTCAACCTCTTTTAGATTTCTTCCTGCGTTAACCAATTGTGTGTGAAGGCAGTGTAGCCCCGCGTTCCCTGGTGGTCCGGGGCTTGGGATTCGGTGCTCTCATCGCTGCAAGTCAGTACTTGGATGGGAGATCACCTATGAATTCCAGAAGCTGTATCCTTTGGTCCACAGAAGATGGAACTGGCAACCCACTCCAGTATGTCTACCATGAACATCAAGTGGATCAACAAGGTGTGTTGCAGTCCATGAGGACACAGAGAGTCGGACACGACTGAATGACCCAAACACACAAGTGTAGCCCCATTTGGTTGCAGTGTCCCAACCACTGGTACCTCCCTTGTGCTTACCGAAGAAAATAACTTATTTAGCTCATCTGCCTTTTCCTGGACACTATTTATCAGACGGCCTGTTTCACATTGTAATGTTCTTGAAGGTTTCTTGCTTGTATTCACATAAAGCAGTCTCTGTTCCCTCTTTTTTTGTGTAGTTTAAATGGCTTTTTTTTTACTGCATATCTTGAGCTTTAAATTATTGGTAAGCAACATTGGATGCAATGTATTCATTTTTATTTTATTTCCAAGGTATATATATATTTCTGTATAAGTATGTATATTTAGTAAGGATTTGAATGTTGTCCATGGTGTTCAGTATTTTTCGGTTCCTTGTCCAAATATACACTTTGTCCTGCTGCCCTTAGACCATTAAAATCTGCCCATTTAAAATTAAGCGTTTTTGTTGGTCCCTTACACATTTGTTTTTTTTAATTCAATCTCAAATGAGACTGTGTTGTGATCACTGTTTTCTAAAGGTTCTCTTATTTCAACCTTTGATACTATCACATATATAGTTGTGGATCTGCGTCCCTGTCCGGAACGCTTATGATGTTGGTCACGCACTTGCAAGCCTCGCAAAGCGAGGCAAGCCCTTTGCGGCCCGTAACCACAAGGGCTGCAGGACTTTGTACCTGGTTCCTGCCAGTGGAGGACTGGCGCTCATCGCAAAAGAAAGAAACACAGTGGGCTAAAGAGATACAGGGGAGGGGGAAGAGACACAGGGGATGGAGAGGGGGGTAAAGACACAGGGAAGGGAAAGGAGACACAAGGAGGTAGAGGAGGGGGGAAATGAGACACAAGGGAGTACACAGGGGGAGAGACTCTCTATGAGCGCCGAAGGTGCTCACATTGGGTGGCAAACAACATTGCCAGGCTTCAAATGTTATTCCCATCATTTTTTGTCGGGCAAGTAGCTAGTATAAATATATTTGTGATGACTAAATCTGAGATTCCCTCATTTCTAGTAGGATCTTGTATAAGAGATAATGATCTCTGAGTGTACATAAGAACCTGCTCCCTGGTCTCATTTATCCAGTTTATTAGCTGCATTTCCAATCTGTAACAATAATTGAAGTTCCTCACTTTCAATTATATTTGGAGGTTTATATCATACTCCAACCAATATTCTTTTGGGATTTGCTGTTTCGCTGTTTAACTCTATCCACAAGAATTCAACATTATCGCTAGTTTTAGCATAAATATCTTCTCTGACTATAGGCTTCAATTCAGGCTTAACATACAGACAAATCCCTCCTCCTCTTTTACCATTGCCTCTATCGTTCCTAAATAGGTTATAACCATCCAGATTGACAGTCCAGTCATGAGTCATCCCACCATGTTTCAGTAATGCCTATTAAATCCCATTTCTCATTTACTGCTAATAATTCTAACTCTCCCATTTTTCCTGGCAAGCTTCTGCCATTAGCAAGCAGACACCTTATGTTGTTATGAATCTGTAGTTTTGAAGTGCCTGCCACTGTACCTCTCGATTGACTATACCAACCCTCACCCTTCTCCTTTCCCATGACGTCAATTTATTCCTTCCCCCCTCTACATTTTCTACCCAGTTACTTCCATTTTGTCCCCGCCCCACCTACTAGTTTAAAAACTCCCCCATCCTTTCTACCATCCTTTCCCCTAGCACACCAGCTCCCTTCTCCTTAAGGTGCAATCCATCACTGTTATAGAGATTGTACCCAAGCAAGAAGTCAGACCAGTGCTCTAAAAACCCAAACCCCTCCTTAATGCACCACTTTTTTAGCCACGCATTAACCTCCCTAAGCTCTTTCTATCTCCCTGTAGTATAAATACAACCTTGGAAGTTCTTGCCTTAAGCTTATTTTATAATTCTATAAAATCATTCTTCAGGACACCATATTTTCCACCTACTTTGTCATTGTTACCAATATGAAACAAGACCGCCGGTTAATTTCCAACCGTTCCAATATTTTATCTATCTGATCCACAACATGCGGAACCCGAGCACTCGGGAGACAGCAAACTGTTGGAATGCTGGGATCTGGGTGACAAATCACCCTGTCTACCTTCCTAATAAAAGAGTCCCCTATTCCAAAACCTGTTTGATGCTCTGCCTATTCTGTCCACCCTCTCCTCCACTACCAGTGTTTTCCCGCCTGTTAGAGGGAACAGCTGTATCTAACCATTCCTGAATGGACTTCCCAAACAGTTTCACTCAATCTAGCAAATCTGTTGGTGTTTGCCCTGGCCCCCCTCCACCTACTGTTCCCCCTGCTTCCCCTTCTAACTGTAACCCAGCTACCTCCCTGGACATTCTCACTAGCCCCAACTCCACCCTCAGTGCTAGGCCCAGCTAAACTGTGCTCCGTGAGTACCAACTCCCTTTCCAGTGGAGCAATGTCAAAGTGCTGCAATTCTCCTCTCCAGATCTTCAATTTGAGCTTCAAGAGAGACCTTGGATCAGCTGTTCCAGCAGTTCATACATGTGGCAGGATGTACACTGAGTGAGGTTGCCACTGGACTGACTCATGATTACTAATTACAAAAATACAGTATCATAATCATCATAGTCAATATTGTTAAGTTTTAAAAAGTTGTAAATTTTTTTTTTTCAATGACACCCTCTCTTTTCCTCCCATAGCATACTTCCAAGCCCTGCCTGCCTGCTCTGTAACTCCTCATTGTGCCTTGGATAGGGTGTATAACTATCATGACAGCTACCTTGCACTAGTATAGTCTGCTAAAATTAAGATTTTCTTTAAAAATGCTATATAAAACATTTTTTTGCCTAATAGTGTCTCTTTAACACATTGAATAAAATTAATTTCCATTTGAACATCTGAATTTCCATATTTTAATGACCATTTTTTGATGTTTTGCTCTTTAATAGATACAGGGGTATTTGGGAACCTCATATAACACAGGCTGTAAACCTTCTGGAACTATATATAAACTTCATAAAACTGAACTGAAGTTTGCCTTCTCATTCCCCTCACATTAATCCTGAGAAGACTAGTCAGGCCAAGTTGGTGTGGTGAGTAAGGCTGCAAATTATATACTAATGAACAGACACTTTTGCTACATAAAACAGAAACTTTTATGAAAATAAAATGAATTATTGCTATTATATATGTCACTCATCCAAATTAAACTATGTTTTTAATACTACATTTATATTCCAGTAGGCATGAAGCATTTTGGGTGAATGCTTAGTTCCATTTTCCATTGAAAACACAACCAACTTAAAAAAAAAAAAAAAACATAAAAAACTAAGAATACACTTAACATTTAACCAACAGGAGCTTTCCAAAACATTTTCATTAAACAGCATTTTAAAGTGCTTACGATTTCTCAAAACAACAGTGATATGTTTAATGGATGTAATTATGGTGACATGATCGACACATTTCTCTCTTCTTTTTTTTAATAAATAAACAAAAACTTTTTTTAAATTATTTTGTACAATTATAGTTTCCTTGGTAACCAAAAGCCTACAACAATCATAATGTCGACTTTTGAAAGATCCTTTTTAAGTTTCATTGTGTTTCATTTTCTTTCCATTTTTGAAGTCATTTTTGTTCTTGGTCTGTCTTTACTATGATGTAAAATCCATTTTTAAGGTATCCAGATAAAAACAGAAAGTTCTCATTGTGAGAAGGCCCATTTTGGTTGATGAATGTTCAACTGGTCAATGACACAAACAGTAGATACCTAGTTTATGGAGAAATTAATAATTACATTTACAGTTGTGTTTCACAGAACAAACTCTACTTACTAACAAACATTACTTTATCGAAAAAATAAAATATGTAAATAAACTGTGTAAATGGACATACTATCAATAGTTTGAAAGTAGGACACGTTATTGGACATATATAAGTTTTGGAAGTTTGAAAAAATACTTACTCCCTGCTAGGAACACATGTTTTTCTGTTCAAAGGCTTCATGTTTTATTCCTGTTACATTCTGAAAGAATGGGAAAAAAATATAAGTTTAAAGTGTTCTATTTTAATGGGGGTCAGACCAGGCAGAGATCTTTGGCAGCACTGCACTAAAAGCATTCTATAGAGAAGTCTCCACATCCAAAGATAAGTAATATTACATGCTGTGTTCTCCATATTTCAGTAGGATGATTACGTTAAAATTCATAAGTTCTAGCAACTTCAAGAATAATAATATATTAAGCTGCAACTTAACGGGACTCTTAAGGCAACTTTTTTGTTGTACATGTATGTTTTAACTAATTTACTTCATTAATTTTATCCTCCCTGTAACTTACAGCGAAGCCTTTCTTTTTCGCAAGAGTTACGATGGCTAAAATCGCTAATCGCTATTCAAATGATTAATTTCCCCAAGCCTGCAAATGTTTTCACCCCATAAATGGCAAAAGAAGGCAAAAATCCTACGAGTGCTAGAGACGATAAAAGGTTAAACACCTATTCGTAGCACTGTAAATGCAAATAAAACATCACTACTGCACTGTAAATAACAGTGAAAGCGATGACAGACATTATAATTAATTGCATAACAGTCTCAAGCTTGCAAATCAGCAGTATATAAGATCTATTTTTATGTTTCATTTTGGGGTTAAATCAGTCTTGGGTATCAATGAGTTAATACATATCAGGCCACCCATTTGGACTAGAACAGTATTGGCATTCATTTTCATAGTTCTTTATTTTGCAGTTTTACGAGGCTGATCGCATATTGGACCACCGAACCTAATTGATTGACATGTAACCTCCATGTTTTACTGCTGTAATAATGACAGTCTGATTTTCTATTGGCTGATTCGAAATGGGAGGTTACAGGCTTGCTTAATTGATAATTTTCCCGCCCTGGACTGCTATGAACCAGTGCATGGTTTACTGAGTCGGCTTTGTCCCGGTAACTTGCAGCCTTGAGCAATTGAATTGCCCCGGATTCAGAGACGAACAGGATCCCGCAACACACCCGCAGACATACGGCCTACTACGACCGAGTTGCGGGCTTGCAATTGAATCGGGCCCATAGTACGTATGTTACTTTGTACTTGTTAGCATGAGACGATGGTAGTGTGAAGTGGCTTTAGTTCACAGCAGGTGCTCATCGCCAGCAGCGCAGGACTTAGGCTGCAATGATCGCCGAAGACGCTCATTGCAGGGCTCGCTATGAGCGCAGGACTTAGGCTGTGGTGCCGGCATCCCCCAGCGCCCGGAACTTACCTGCTTACCTGGAAACTCTGCCAGTAGCTTGCGGCCCATACTCACCATCTTCTCCTCCTCTGCGGTTCCCGTCCTTTGGCCGGAACTACTTTCTGGATCAAGCCACACATTGCGTAGGAGGGATGCGCATGCGCAATGCGTGGCTTGATCCATAAAGTAGTTCCGGACGAAGGACAGGTTCCGAAGAGGAGGAGAAGACGGTCAGTGCGGAGCTGCTGGCAGTGTTGTATCCAGGTAAGAGACACAGGGGAAGGAGAGGAGGGGGAAATGAGACACAAAGGAAAGGAGAGGGAAAGGAGACACAAGGGAGGGAGAGGGAAAGGAGACACAAGGGAGGGAGAGGAGGGGGAACAGAGACCAGGGAGACAGAGGAGGGAGAATGGAGACATGGGGAGGGAGAGGAGGGGGAACGGAGACACAAGGGAGGGAGCGGGGAAGGAGACACAGGGGAGGGAGAGGTGGAAGGAGACATGAGGGGGAGGGAGAGGGGCAAAGGAGACACAGGGGAAGGGAGAGGGGGGAAAGAGTAACAGGAGAGGGAGAGGGAGAGGGGGGAAAGCAGATACAGGGGAGGGAGATGGGGAGAAAGGTGACACAGGGGAGGGAAAGGGAGAGGGGGTAAGGGGGTACAGGAGAGGGAGGAGAGATACACAAGGGAGGGAAAGGAGGGGGAAAAGGAGACACAAGGGAGGGAGAGGAGGGGGAAAAGGAGACAACAGGGAGGGAGAGGAGGGGAAAGATACACAAGGTGGCAAACAGCATTGACAGCCTTAAAATTGTATTCCCGTCATTTTTGACAGTCAATTTCCTAGTTTATATATATATATATATATATATATATATATATAAATATATATATATACATATATATATATATATATAAAACTTATAATAGTTTAAGTAGTGTGTAGCACTCCAGGATGGGTGCATGAGCACCAAGGAAACTATTGTAGGTGCTGAGCATTGCGTGTTGGGGAGGGTGGGGAGGAGCAGGGGAGAAAGACAGAGGGGAGGAATGGAGGTGGGGAGAAAGACAGAGGAGAGGAGGGGAGAAAGACATAGTGGAGGGAGGAGGGGAAAGAGACACAGGGGAAGGAGTAGGGGGGAAAGAGACACAGGGGAGGGCGGAGGGGGGAAGAGACATAGGGGAGGGGGGAAGAGACACAGGGGAGGGGGGAGAGACACAGGGGAGGAAGGGAAAGACCCAGGGAAAGAAGGGAAAGACACAGGAGAGAGGGAGAGAGACACAGGGGAGGGAGGAGGAAGGGAAAAGGACACAGGGGAAGGGGGAGAGACACGGGGGAGGGGGTTAGAGACACATGGGTGGGGGAAGAGACACACTGGAGGGAGGAGACACAGGGGAGGGGGAGAGACATAGGGGAGGGAGGAGGGGGGAAAGAGACACAGGGGAGGGGAAATAGACATAGGGAAGGGCAGAGACAAAGGGGGAGATACACGGGGGAGAGACACAGGCAACGGGGGAAAGAGACACAGGGGAAGAGACATGGGGGAGTGACATGGGGGGAGAGACACAGGGGATGGGGGAAGAGACATGGGGAAAGAGATACAGGGGAGGGAGGGGGGAAGGGGGAAGAGACACAGGGGAGGTGGAGGGGGTAAGAGACAGACGGGAGGGAGAGGGGGAGAAGAGACACAGAGGAGGGGGGAGACACATAAAATATTATTCCGTAATTTTTGACGGGAAAGTTACTAGTATATATATATATATATATATATATATATATATATACATAAAACAACAAAGTCAGAGGTGCTTAGTCAGAGAACAAACTAACCTTAATAGGTTAGCTCTATGGACATGTCAGGAAACGGTACATAAACATAAATTTGTATCCTTCAGGGTGGATGCTTAAAGAATTTAATAACAAAAAACTATAATCAGGATAAGAAAAGCTTTGTGTGTATTGCTTGAAATAAAAGGAAAGTCCACTGCTTGAATCAGTCAATATGCTGGAACAAACTACAGAAGCACAGTCAGGCACCAAAAGCAGACAGCTAGGTGGCAGACAGACTTAGAAGCAGACTGGCAATGCAGCAGAAAACTATGCATCAATATCAGGGGTACTTAGGAGCAGACTGGCAATACAGCAAACAGTTTTGCAGCAGCAGAGACAGGGAACAGTATTCCTAAAGAGCAGACTGAGAACTGAAGTCAGGAATCAGCATACAAGTGGAGGTAAATGCAGGAACTAGATCACAGTAGTTGCTGCAGGCAGAGACTCTGCCAGACAGAAACAGATGTTACCAGAAGCTGCAGCAGTGAAACAAGCATACCAAAGACTTGAAGCAGGATAGCACAACAGTGTCTTACAACTGGTACTTTGGTGTGATCTCAGCTGGATCTTATAAGTCTCACTCAATGCGAAAAGGCTGTGCCTTAAAACTTGCCAGTGTCTAGGGGGAGGGGGGAGCTATGACACACAGGAGGGGAATCATTTTTCCTAGGTCTCCCTTGTGATGTACTAATTCGGAAAGTCACTACTTCATTGGCCAACCAGAACAGGTTCTCTAAGATGCACTCAAGTTTCCTAAAACTCACATTGCATCTATATATCATCAGATCATACACATTTAATTTCATCTAACAAATCAATATTATACATATACACCAGTAGTGTCCTTATGATGATCAACAATTTTTCCTTTGACAAATGTGACTCTAATGCTCAGTCTCTTTTCCATTCACATGCGGATATGATTCTAGGCTTGAGTACCTATTTGTGGGTCTTACAGATTCAGCAGGAGACCCCAGGCCTTTACAGAATGTTGGCATGATTTTTTTTACCAGTTATAAAAAACACATTGACTAGGATTAGGTTATAAAAACATCTCTTTTGTTACCCTGCATCTGATGCTGTGTTTCTTTTTTCACCATCTGTGATTGCCGATTAAATGTGATCCCGCTGAAGGTTTCATCGATAAAAGTGTCCAGATCTGCCAATTCAGCTACAACTGCAAAACAAACAGTTATATGTACGTATTGTATCAGCTATTATTAGGACCTGCGAGTGGTTTGCCAACTCTGTACATAATTTATGTCAAGGTGCATAAATATATCATTATTAGAACTTCACTATATTTCACTTATTCTCCCATCTGTAGTAGTAATTGCATTTAATTGCATTCGGTTATATTGGGGGGATTATAGTACATACCTATAAATAGTTTGGGTGAATTTGTATTTCCACTTTCTATTTAAACCTCTACATTATCTCCAGTGCCATACACATATCATACTTAACTGAAGGTTTAAATAACACATTCCTCCTCCTCTTCCTTACCTCTTTTTTTCCTAAATACATCTTACATTCAATCCGTCTCTGTTGCTACTTGATTACGTTGATATGTGCTACTTGATTTAAGTTGCTTAATGTAACCCTACAGTGTCTTGCAAAAAAATCCTATTACTGAGGAGCTTTACTTTATACATATGACATATTTACTTTACACAGATCCTTGATTTTTAAGTAGTTACCTGTGTCATTTTTGCTGCCAGTGCTTTCAGATTCAATAACTGGTTTGGGCTGAAAGAAGAGCCAAGATGACATAGTTTAAAAAAAATATTCAATTTATGTAAATTTGTTCCAAATTGATAATATTTATGAGAAGTACCTACAGAAAAAAACGTAGGGGTTTTGAAACATCTGTCCCTCATCTAAAAATACATTTTGGTTGATTCTCTAGCAGATATTTCTTATTATAATTAATTTAACGCAACATACTTCATATATGAATAATTTCATACATCAATGGACTGTTACTTAATTCATTTTATACTCCTCAATATAACTGTCAAATAAAATGATCACTTATTTTTAGGATGCCACGAGAACAAAATATTCTTAACATGTAGAGCCTCCCCCTTTTCTTCCTGTTTTCACTCATCAGTGTTGCCGTCTTGAACATTTCTGATCTAAGGCCATGTACATGGGGCGAGACTTCAAACTACTAGTGTAGACAGTGACACTGTTGGCGTGGCCTTAGGTCACAATTGTGCAAGTTGACAGCTCTCATGAGAGAGAACAGGAAGAAAGGGGATGCACTAGATGGTAAGAATATGATACTCTGGGATCTTCTTAGAAGTAAGTGAAGAGTAAATGGTATAACACATTTACAACAAGAAGGATAACATTCAAAACCTAGATAAAATATTTATATAAAACAATTTTTTGAGAGAAGAGTCCATTTAACTATTGGGTAACATAAGACATGTTCTAAGCATTCTTAAAATTCTCTTTCTATATGTATAGATAATGTTATTATTGCTTGAGGAAGAACAACCAAAGTATGATAAAAGTAAATACCCAGAACTAAAAGGCTGTGGGGATGTGGTTTGTGTACATTAATGTAGGGTCATCCAAGATAGGCAGGCCTAAGCAGGGAGGTCAGACAAATTGCAATCCACTGGAGAAGGAACTGGCAACCCACTCCAGTAACTTTGCCATGAAAACCTTATGGACTAGCACAACCAGACACAAGATATGCATGGCATGCTGAGATTCATAGGAGAGTCGGACACAACTGAACGACAGCAACAACATTGTTGTGTTATGGGGCTTCCATCTAGGACAGGTGTCCCTAACCCCCGGGCCGCGGACCACCACCGGTCTGGGGCCTCTTTTCAGCTGGGCCGTAAACTCTCTGTTCCCCTTACCTCCCCCCTTTGCGCTGTACCTGCTGATTCATTGGTGATTTGTCCTCTCTGAGGTGTCGGGACATAGCTATGACGTCATTCAGGGGTACCTTCGCTGCAGAGAGGACGCCCCGGCAGGGGTGGGACTCCATTTCGCTGCTGAACCACAAATGAATCAGCAAGTACAGTGCAAGGGGGGGGGGGGGGGACATAGGGAGCATATGTGGGGCAGGGGGGAGGTAAGGGGAACAGAGAGGGGCTATGAGGGAAAGAAAGGGGACAGAGGGAGCATATGTGGGGTAGAGGGAGGTAAGGAGAACAGAGAGGGGCTATGAGGGATAGAAGGGGGGATAGAGGGAGCATATGTGGGACAGGTGGGAGGCAAGGGGAACAGAGAGGGGCTATGAGGGATCGAAGGGGGGACAGAGGGAGCATCTGTGGGGCAGGTGGAGGTAAGGGGGACAGAGAGGGGGTATGGAGGATAGAAAGGTGGACAGAGAAGGGGTATGAGGGATAAAACGGGGGACAGAGGGAGCCTCTGTGGGGCGGGGAGGAGGTAAGCGTGACAGAGAGGGGGAATGGTGGATAGAAAGGTGGACAGAGAGGGGGTATGAGGGATAGAAGGGGGGGGGGGGGCAGAGGGAGCATCTGTGGGGCAGGGGAGGTAAGGGGAACAGACAGGGGCTATGAGGGATAGAAAGGGGGACAGAGGGAGCATGTGTGGGGCAGGGGGAGGTAAGGGGAACAGAGAGGGGCTATGAGGGATAGAAGGGGGGACAGAGCGAGCATATGTGGGGCAGGGGGGAAGTAAGGTGGACAGAGAGGGGTATGGCGGATAGAAAGGTGGACAGAGAGGGGGTATGAGGGATAGAATGGGGGACAGAGGGAGAATCTGTGGGGCAGGGGGAGGTAAGCAGGACAGAGAGGGGGTATGGCGGATAGAAAGGTGGACAGAGAAGTGGTATGAGGGATAGAAGGGGGGGCAGAGGGAGCATCTGTGGGGCAGGGGGATGTAAGGGGGACAGACAGGGGGTATGAGGGATAGAAGGGGGGACAGAGGGAGCATCTGTGGGGAAGGGGGAGGTAAGTGGGTCAGAGAGGGGGTATGAGGTATAGAAGGTTGACAGAGGGTGCCTCTGTGGGGCAGGGGAGAGGTAAGGGGGACATAGAGGGGGTATGGTGAATAGAAGGGTGGACAGAGAGGGATGTATGGTGGATAAAAGGGGGGACAGAGGGAGCATTTTGGGGCAGGGGGGAGGTAAGGTAGATTGCACTGGGCCCCTATTAATATATATATATATATATATATATGTGTGTATATATATATATATATATATATATATATATATATATAACGGTAATTTTTATTGTGTGTGTATATATTATATATATTTAGTGTGTATATATATATATATATATATATATATATATATATATATACACATACACACAAATAATGTACATAAATATACACAAATAATATGCATATATTTAATTATATTTATATATATATAATATACATATGTACACATACATATATTTGTATACAAATATTTAAACTGTGTGAAATGGTACAGGGTTGGGGGAAATGTTTTTTCTGCACCGGGGCCGTCCATTCACTGTCTCCGCCACTGTGTGTGGTGTATGTGTGTATATATATATATATATATATATATATATATATATACAGGTATACATATATATATATATATATATATATATGTGTGTGTGTGTGTGGTATATGTGTGTGGGAGTGTGTGTGTATATGTGTGTAAAGTGTATTTATGTGTATGTGCAGTGTATGTATGTTTGTGTATGTGTTGTGGGTGAGGTGTGTGTGTATGTGTTGTGGGTGTGTGTTTGGTGTGGGTGTATGTATGTGGTATGTGTGTATGTGGTGTGTGTGTATAAGTGTGTGGGTGTGTGTGGTGTGTGTCGTGTATTTGGATATGTGTGTGGGTGTGTGTATATGCTCCCAACCCCATTTAATGGAAACGGTCCCCGGTGCCAAAAAGGTTGGGGACCACTGATCTAGGACCACTAGTATTACTGGAATTGTTTTCAACAATTAAGATCATATTGTCCAGTGACTATTTATAGTAGCAGTTTTTACAACTGAATATAATCCAGGTTAGGGATTAACATTCAAATACAATACTTACAATTTAATTCTCCCCTCAAAACTGACCATCATCAAGCCAAGTTCTTCATAATAACATACTACATATATAGCATTTTAGATATATTTGAACAAATATACCTTAAAAATATCAGTTAAAATGTGTGGCGGTGTGTCATTAAAGTGATATTCTCTACACTTGTGGATGTTTTTGGGTGGTTAATATAAATGGCTACTTTATAATCTATCAGCCTACTGCTTTTATTCACATTCAGTTGAATGTAAGTCAGATAAGAAAACACAACTTAACTGACCCTCCATGTATCAATTTAATTAACTGGTAAAATATAAACTGGATCAACACGTTGAGTTTTATCTGTTTCAGTGTTGCTTTAGTGTTCATTTTCTTACATTAATTGAATTTACTTCTCGTGCCAAGGATATTTTGGAAAGGATGAAACATACTATAATTGCATAATAGAAAGTTGTGGGCTACAGTAGTATTTAGACAAATATGACCATTCTGGAGCACTTCTTAAATGAATGACAGCTCCACATGGACATTATCACTGCTATAGTGAACCATGGATGACATGTTTATGATGGAATTGTGATACACTTGTTACAATACACGGGCAGAGTTGTGATGTCATAACAAGGACCCAAACTCATCAGTTGCTAAAGGTGAAATATCATCTATGATGTCAGTTACAGTATCTATTTTACCTCAGCCATCCATTCACAAAGCACACGACCCCCACCTAGTTCTGTTGCCTTTTCGCGTATTACAGGGATATCTGAGGTACATCTGTGAAAAGAGAGGTGAAGAGTGAGAATCTAGAGAACACAGTAGGTTGTGGAGTGAGTTATGCATTAAATAAAATGAGAAGGGACATTGAGCAGCGCAGTGTCTGACGAAAATCTTAATCAGAATCACTTTTTAAAATCAGAACATTTTGAACGCATTCATGTGAACAGTTTACTAAATTTCCATTTAGTTTTGTAACAATTAGGAGACGTCTTAACTTCATGAAAATAATCTTTCAACCACTATCACTATAGCTGCATGTTTGCATTTATGTACATATAAGCTATTTTATGGACTGTATACAATGAGCTACACCCCCCCCAGAATTATTCTGGATCCTACACCCCTGATCTCATGCCTCCACACACTATTATAACCCTTCTTTAGCAAACTATTTTCATCCTTCTTTCCCACACCATTATCATCCGTTTTTCTTACACAATCATCATCCCCCTTTCTCCTGTTATCTTAATGCTTTGTCACGCTATCTTCAGCCTTCTTTCTCACTCCATCTTCACCCTTCTTTATCAACCTACCCTTAGCCTTATTTCTCATACTATCTTCACCTTTCATTGTAATGCTATCATCACCCTTCTTTCTCATACCATCTTCACCTTTCTTTCTCATGCTATTGTTCACCTACTTTCTCACGCCATCTTCACCCTTCTTTCCCAAGTTAACCTCATCTTCCTTCTCATGCCATCTTCACCGTTCTCTCACACTATCATTATCCTCCCCTCCAGACTATCTTCACCCTTCTTGCTCACTATATCCTCACCTTCTGTCTTATGTCATATTCATCCTTCTTCCTTACATCTTTCTCACACTATCTTCATCTGTTTCAGCCATGCAAAATAAGTTTCAACAGTCATATTCTATATTAACGAGAATATCTGTAATATGGTACAGAAATCTATAATCAGAAAATAAGAGTCAAATATACAGTCTACATAAGTTTAGAATTTTGTTTTTAGTATATACTGTAGTATACAGGTCTGGGTGTTAAGTAACCTTCAAGGGATTTTGCCCTAATATCCCTTGAATGTTTGTTGCCAATATTGTTATATATGTGGGCATCATTTTTTCTCACGTTCCCTCTCACACTATCCCCTCTTTCTTTCTCATGCGATCACCATCCTATTTATCCCCCTATCACCCTTCCTCTTTTTTACACGATCATCATTCCTCAATCTCAACCCATTTTCTCTTCATTTTCTCACTGAGCACTAGCTTATAAGGTCTTGGGGACCGGTTGTTGAGAACTTCTTGTATAGAGAAGAAGGAATCAAAAGTATAGGAAATTAGCCAAGAAAGCATAAGAAAAAAAGACATATGCATGGATATGTTCACTTGCATGTTTTTTTCTCCATTGTTGTCCATTGTCCATTGTTACCTTTTTCTCATTGCCATTAATTTTTCCTGTATCGTCTGCAGCCACCTCGCTCTCTCCAAACTGCTCTGTGCAGACTGATGATAAAGCACAAGTGTTATCAGAGCTGGATTAGTATCTAGCTAATAAAATGAGAGCAGGATGGTAATAATACAAAGCCATGCTATGCAGTAACTTTATAGGATCACAAAAAAGCTTTCAAAAGTGCAGGTCAATAAAAATTAGTTATGATCATATAATTTCCCAAGTTATACTGTTGTGTTGAAAAAATGCATAAATAACATAAAAAACTTGTGCAAATACTTGGTAAAATACATCTGCTTCTGAAGAAGTCCTCCTTTACCTCTATTTTTTAACTTATTTGCAATTCTCCTTCTATGGGACCTACCATTGCAAAGTCTACATTTCAATCTCTTGAGGTGGGAGGAGACTTTGAATGCGGAGGAGCTTTGCATCTCTTCATTTATGAGTGGAATGGGGCCGATAATTAATTTTATAGCAAGGTAGTCTGATCTCTCTAGGGTTGGTCTGACCACTTACATACATTTTTGTTTTTATATTGTCCTATATAGTCAGCTGCCCTATTTAGAGATGTTGGAATTGGTCCGCCAAATAATTTTGAACATTCACTAGCTCCATTAAAGGATTGGAGGACACAGTTGAACATAAATCAAGCAACCCCATTACAATCAGCTTAACCATCACTATGACACAGCATCTGACCCTTTCACATTGATCCCTCACCTACAGTTGCAAACCTTCCCTTTCCATCATTTAGTATGTAAGTTCCTGAATAGGGATCATAATGCTTGGGGATACTTTTAAAGTGTGTCTATTTAATCTCAAAATGTATTTTATATTAATGAAATTGCAACCCCCTATTTTTAGGTACATTTGCTGAATTAGTATTGAAAAGTATTGCACAGTTGCTTTAACTTTCATAAAATGCTTTACACTAATATCAATATGTCTTTATTTTTTTATTTTCGTTTTCTTGCTCAATTCTTTGGTCTATTGTTTTTATGTAATAATATCACATATAATAGTTGTCAAACTGTAAGACGTCATCACACTTAGCGTGGTGCGTACGAGTTAGGAGATGAGCGCCACAGGCGATCATTGCTTGCGAGCCTCTTGAAGCGAGGCGAGAAGTTAACACGTAGCACTTCTTTGGTGCTCATCGCAGCGAGCCTCGCATAGCGAGGCGAGCCGTTAACACGTAGCACTTAGCCGATGAGCGCTGAAAGCGTTCATCGCTGCGAGCCACGTGAAGCGAGGCGAGCCGTTAACACATAGCACTTGAGCAATGAGCCACGTGTAGTGAGGGGAGCCGTTAAGGCACTACAACGCACTACAACTATCTGCACAAACACGAAGAGGCAATGAAACACACAGAACTTAGCCGAAAAACACTTCCTAAACATGGGATCGCCTTGTCGTGCAAGCGATTGACAAACGGGGGGACTTAGTGTAACGGAACCCATCACTGTTTTACCCTGTTTTATGGTTATTTAATTCTTGGTTAAAATATGATCCTACTGTTATATTATATATATGTTGGTTGATGCTCTGCAGGATATTAGCTCAGAATATTACAGACACCTAGCATAATACATAATCCTATTAGGGTCTCCTAGAGGCAGTAGAGCCCTATTGTGTAAAGTGTTCACATTGTGAAAGATGGAACAAACAGAAGCATTATCTTATCAATGTCTGTTATTGAATCAAAGTAGCCGGCTAGTCCCTGGGAGGTGTGACCCCACCTATTGTTCTCTCTATGTGTATTACCTGTGGCCAAAGAGATGTATAAATATTTCTGTAAAGGTGAATAAAGTCAGTATTCATTTGACTCCCAAATTGTGTGTCGTCCAAATTGGGAGGTCGGGAATGGTGAAACTGTAGTGCTTCTTGGGTATTTGACCGTATACCAGCGGAGATATTGGATTCGTGTTCCAGCTCCGTTACATTTGGTGGCAAGTGTCGGAATTGTTCCCACGGTCAGAAGGACAGCTACAGGAGACACCATTCCGTGGAGTACAAATTGAGGGCAACGCTAGTATCCGTACAGCGCCCCTGGCTACCTCAGGATGGAACCGGCTAGTTTTCAGACAGCGTTCCATCATGAGGAGGAGGAGGCGGCCGCGGACTACAGGGATGCAGACAGAAAGGAACTCATGGTTACAGTACCTCTTATTACCCCACAGAATGAGTTTGGAAGAGAACTCCAAAGCAGACTGGCCTTTTTCCCAGGTACGCTTCCCATAAAAACCTTGGAATGGTTAATGACAGATGTACACAAATACATAATGGAAAAGCAGCGGGCACGGGAGCGGTCCATCTTGGGAGCTGCTAACCCACCTCCCACCATTAACCCCGCCCCAGCACTGCGTCCGGGTGGTGGGAACTACCAAACCCCTCCACGGTACATCAGGTGCCACACGTGTAACCAGCAGGGCCACATGCAGAGAGACTGTCCCAGAAACAGAAACCGCTCCACGTGGAATACTCCAACTAATTCCACCTCAGTACCCATAAGGCCTTAATTAAGCCCGTCACTCATGGTGGTCAATACAGGCGCCCATAAGGCCTTAATTAACCCTATAACTCATGGTGGTCAATACAGACCCCCATAAGGCCTTAATAAACCCTATAACTCATGGTGGTCAATACAGACCCCCAGCAGCAGTGTGTACCCCAGGGGGCCGAAGGTGTCGTCCTTCCCCCCCAGCGACAGTGTGTACCCCAGGGAGCTGAAGGTGTCGTCCTTCCTCCCCAGCAGCAGTGTGTACCCCAGGGGGCCGAAGGTGTCGTCCTTCCTCCCCAGCAGCAGTGTGTACCCCAGGGGGCCGAAGGTGTCGTCCTTCCCCCCCAGCGGCAGTGTGTACCCCATGGAGCAGAAGGTGTCGTCCTCCCCCCCCAGCGGCAGTGTGTACCCCAGGGAGCTGAAGGTGTCGTCCTTCCTCCCCAGTGGCAGTGTGTACCCCAGGGAGCAGAAGGTGCCGTCCTTTCTCCCCAGCGGCAGTGTGTACCCCAGGGAGCAGAAGGTGCCGTCCTTTCTCCCCAGCGGCAGTGTGTACCCCAGGGGGCCGAAGGTGTCGTCCTTCCCCCCCAGCGGCAGTGTGTACCCCAGGGAGCTGAAGGTGTCGTCCTTCCTCCCCAGCGGCAGTGTGTACCCCAGGGAGCTGAAGGTGTCGTCCTTCCTCCCCAGCGACAGTGTGTACCCCAGGGAGCAGAAGGTGCCGTCCTTCCTCCCCAGCGGCAGTGTGTACCCCAGGGGGCCGAAGGGGTCGTCCTTCCCCCCCAGCGGCAGTGTGAACCACAGGGGGCAGAAGGTGTCGTCCTTCCCCCCCAGCGGCCGTGTGAACCCCAGGGGGCAGAAGGTGTCGTCCTTCCTCCCCAGCGGCAGTGTGAACCCCAGGGGGCAGAAGGTGTCGTCCTTCCCACCCAGCGGCAGTGTGAACCCCAGGGAGCTGAAGATGTCGCCCTCTCCCCCCAGCGACAGCTTACCCTAACAAGGGGAGACACCAATCCCCCAGACGGCGCAGATGGGACCAGGGTCTCTGTGCCTGACCTACCGGGATGCTGGACAGCCTGTCTAGATCCCCAACTACTCTCACTGGGACAACCGGAGGAGGGGGTAAGTACAAATTCCCCTCCCCAGCTAACTCCTAATGTGGCTCCAGGGTTAACAGAGGAAATGTTAACCCCCACTGACCCCCACCTTTCCCTGGCTACTGAGCCGGAATATGTCCCAAGTACCCCAGCAGAAGAGCTGACAGTGGGGCAGAGTGCAGTCGCCCTCTGCCCTCCCTTTGTCCCTTGTACAGAGCAGGATGTCCTGCAGGTTATACCAGCGGAAGAGCTGGCATCAGGGCAGAGTGCCGCTGGCCTCTGCCCCTCAAGTCCCCTCAGCGTGTTGCCCCATCACCCCAGCGAAATATCCAGGTGCCTGGTTAGACTTCCCCCCAAAGGGGAGATGTGTGACGAAGTGCCCTTCGCCACTTTGGCTTGGAGAGGACTGTTTGCCAGCCTCCTGCCCTGCAACTATGGCCCTGGGACATATTGCCCTTTGGAACCAGTGTTCGGCCATACCAGAGTGTATGTCACTCATTCTGGCCCTTTACATACAGGGGGGTCATTCTGTACTTGCCCTGTATGAACAATGATACCCCAGATAACTGTGCCATGAAGCCCATTCATATAATGAAAGACTATGGGAAAGACTGTAGCTACATGGCAATTGAACTGTGTGAAGAGGATCTGAGCGCTATTCGGTAGTTTTGTGCGCTCAGATCCCAGCTACCTGGGGATATGGGAAATGTGAGTAAATGTGAATTGCAGTAATGCTGAAGGGTTGTCAAACTAGAGAATTGACCAACAAATACTTTTGTCCGGACATCCCCAGGCCAATCCGTTGGGATCAGACCGTGTATGCCGGCTTATGGTCACGGGGGAGGTGTGTAACGGAACCCATCACTGTTTTACCCTGTTTTATGGTTATTTAATTCTTGGTTAAAATATGATCCTACTGTTATATTATATGTATGTTGGTTGATGCTCTGCAGGATATTAGCTCAGAATATTACAGACACCTAGCATAATACATAATCCTATTAGGGTCTCCTAGAGGCAGGAGAGCCCTATTGTGTAAAGTGTTCACATTGTGAAAGATGGAACAAAGAGAAGCATTATCTTATCAATGTCTGTTATTGAATCAAAGTAGCCGGCTAGTCCCTGGGAGGTGTGACCCCACCTATTGTTCTCTCTATGTGTATTACCTGTGGCCAAAGAGATGTATAAATATTTCTGTAAAGGTAAATAAAGTCAGTATTCATTTGACTCCCAAATTGTGTGTCGTCCAATATGGGAGGTCGGGGATCGTGAGACTGTAGTGCTTCTTGGATATTTTACCGTATACTAGCGGAGATATTGGACTGCGTGTTCCAGCTCCGTTACACTTAGAAAAAAAAGATACGAGACGCAAAAAATTACGAGATTAACGGCCGAACAACGAAAAAGAAAAAACAATAGAAACACACTAAATACACCCAAAAAAATTACAAAAACATCACAGACAGCACGGGGCAACAGCCAGGACATCTGGGAGTGAGGTGGAACGCAAATTTAACTCGATTTAGATGATTTTCGCCACTCGAAAATCGCCAAAGCGAGAAAAAAGATGGCCGACGAAAAATATGAAAACAAGGCTACACGACCACGGTCCGCGCAAAACACTGCCAAATGCATAGCACTTTACTCATCAAACTACGAACTACAAAATACACTATTACGAAAGCCGGAAAATGCTCACGAGACGCGTAACACATTAATAACATTACGACTATACAATGCCGCTTTACACAATAAACCAACGGATTTACCTCGCGCACACAGCCGATTTATAATGCACACTTGAAACATTCATTACACTTTATAAGCAGGGCACTAACACTCACAATGTATATTCTATGCTTATGGAAAATACAAACAGATTGTTAGCTCTTCAGCCTATTGCTCGCTGCATATATGAATTATAAATAATTAAAAGTATATTAATTTATTGAATAAATCATTAATTATTACTGAACTACATATACATAGAAATATATCTCTCTCTTTATCATGACTCATGAAGGTGCTCAGAGGACCAAAAGTACACGACAGCAAGCCTCACAATGAGCGCCGAAGGCCCTCACAGTACAAAACGATTTACATTCTGTTTTGACTGGCAAGTCGCTAGTTTTAAATGTTACTTATTTTTTAGGCAGTGGAGATTGAGCTAATGATGTCATGGGGCAGGCCCAGTGATATCAATCGCTCCGGTTTCTAAGCTCCATGATAGTCTAGCACAGACAGCGCTGGCCACATCCCTGGTAGACATAGATCGGGAGAGATACACAGCCCTGCTTGAGGGAAAAGCTAATCGATTAAAAATTAAGAAAATATAATAACTTTTTTTATTTGAAAGCACCTATAATTAAGTTCCTCATTGGGGAAATCTTGGGTTTAATAAAAACTATATGTGGTTTAAAATAAATAAAAAAGTCAGTCTATTTTCTTAGCTTTTATTATTTTCAAAAGTTTTTATACATTCTTAATTACCTTATTTTTCGCCGTATAAGACGCACTTTTTCTTCTCCAAAACTGGGGGGGGGGGGGGGGGGGGGGGGAGTTGGTGCGTCTTATACGACGGATATACCTTTTAAAACTGCCTCTTTCTGCCCTCTTGATCCTCTCCCCCTCCTGATTCTCCCCTTCGACCCCTCTGATCCTTCCCTTGCACCCCTTTAGATCCCAACTCCTGATCCCCCCCCCATTGGCGCTTCCTACAGCACCAGCAGCATGCCTCTAGACTGCATCGCGTCAGTCGGTGCATCCTAGTGACGTTACACACGCGACGCAAGGGAAGGCTGCAGTACAGGAGGAGCGCTGGTAGGAAGCGCTGCGCGATGGGGTGAGATCAAGATGGGCCAAGGGATGATCATGGATGGGCAGAGGGGAGAAGAAAGGGGAGGATCAGGAGGGTCAGGGAGGGTGAAGAGCTCCTGGAGGCTCAAAAAATGCTCCAAAATGTGTATGTGTGTATGTATGTACCGTATGTATATGTGTATGTATATGTGTATGTATGTGTATGTGTATATGTATGTGTATGTATGTATATATGTATATGTGTTTGTATGTATATATGTGTATGTGTGTATGTATATGTGTATGTATGTATATATGTATATGTGTGTGTATGTATATGTATCTGTATGTATATGTGTATGTGTGTATGTATATGTATGTATGTATATGTATGTATGTATGTATATGTATATATATATATATATATATATATATATATATATATATATATATATATATATTTGTGTGTGATGTAGGTGTGTATATGTGTGTGAAGTGTATTTGTGTTTGATTCAGAATTTTTTTTCTTGTTTTCCTCCTCTAAAAACTAGGTGCGTCTTATGTGCAGGTGCGTCTTATATGGCGAAAAATACGGTATTAATATCTTAATACATCCAGTATAAACATAAAACTACCTATACTTAAATAAAAAAATAGGAATTTAATTATAGGTGGTTTTATGTATATCCTGGTTGTATTAAGATATTAATAATTAAGAATTCCTATCTATTCATTTTAATGTTACACCTATGTATAAACACTTTTGAAAATAATAATGTAAGTGTATCACTATATAAACACTATGGTGTCTCTATAATTTACACAAATGATGGATAAAAAGCAAGTAAAACTTGATACCCCAATCATTAGGAAACAATTGAGTCCTGTGCTCAGTCAGTGGGAGAGACCTCAAGCATTTACTGCCATGCAGCATAGATTTATTGAAAGGTGATATAATGCTATAGAGGGACATGAAGCAATCCAGCAAACTAATGCACTTAATACAAATGATTTGTGAGTTTATAAGCCGGCAGATAAGCAAAATCATTTTTGCTTTCCATGCACGTTTTCCATGGCTTCTGGCCACAACCTTTCTAAACTCTGTTACATTCAGTCAAGCCATGACTCAAAACCGAACCTGTCTCTACTACATCAAAGACAATAATCTGCATGTTTATTTAGATGCTCCCATCTCGTAATTCATAGCATTGACCAGCCTCTTCCTCTAAAGTAATAATTCATAGGACTTTACTACTGAACGATAATCATCAGAGCAAATGCAAGACTCAGTATGAAATTGTATTACATCAGCAGAGCTTGTGTTAAAGGATCACTATACAATGAAAAAATATATATGAGCCAATGAGCATAATTAAGAGTGAAAATAGTCAGAAAGCTACATTTTAATTAGAAAAAAGATAGGTTTGTATTCCTCTCATGCCCCCCAGATTAAATGAATAGATTTGGCTACTAGCTCTATGGGGCAGTATGTATTTCCCATGAAAGCTTTGTCCCACTATGTATCATATACCGTATATACTCGAGTATAAGCCGACCCGAGTATAAGCCGAGGCACCCATTTTACAACAAAATACTGGGTAAAATGAGTGACTCGAGTATAAGCCGAGGGTGGGAAATGTGCTGCCCCCTGTGTCCCTCTTGTGCCCTCTGTGTCCCCCTCTCTCTGTGTCTCTTCTCCCCTCTCCCTTCCCTGTGTCTCTTCCCCCCTCCCTTATCACACTCCTCAACCCCACTCCTCAACATCCCTCCTCATCCTTAACCTCCCTCCTCATCCTCAACCTCCCTCTTCATCCTCAACCTCCCTCCTCATCCTCAACCTCCCTCTTCATCCTCAACCTCCCTCCTCAACCTCCCTCCTCATCATCCCTCCTCAACCCCCCCATCCTCATCCTCATCCTCTCTCCTTAACCCCCCATCCTCAACCCCCCATCCTCAACCCCCCATCCTCAACCCCTCCTCCTCATCCTCAACCACCCTCCTCATCCTCAACCCCCCCATCCTCAACCCCGTCCTCAACCTCCCTCCTCAACCCCCCCATCCTCAACCCCCTCCTCAAGCCCCCCATCCTCATCCTCCCTCCTCAACCCCCCATCCTCATCCTCAACCCCCTCCTCAACCTCAACCCTCCTCAACCCCCTTCAACCCCAACCACCCCTCCTCAACCCCCCTCCTCAACCCCCCATCCTCATCCTCGTCCTCAACCCCCCATCCTCAACCTCCCTCCTCATCCTCAAACCTCCCTCCTCATCCTCAACCTCCCTCCTCATCCTCAACCTCCCTCCTCAACACCCCCATCCTCAACCCCCTCCTCAACCTTCCTCCTCAACCCCCCCATCCTCAACCCCCCCATCCTCATCCTCAACCCCCATCCTCAACCTCCCTCCTCAACCTCAACCCCCCTCCTATACCTCAATCCCCCTCAACCTCAACCCCCCTCAACCCCCCCTCAATCCCCCTCAACCACAACCCCCCTCAACCCCAACCCATCTCCTCAACCTCAACCCCCCTCATCCTCCCCCCTCAATCCCCCTCAACCACAACCCCCCTCCTCAACCCCCCTCCTCCACGTAAACCCCCCTAAATACATTAGAGACACCAGGGGGGGGGGGGGGGGGTAAGAGACACATAGGGGTGTAAGAGAGACACGGGGGGGTAGAGAGACACGGGGGGGTAGAGAGACACGGGGGGGGAGAGTGAATCGAGTATAAGCAGAGGGGGCCCTTTTTTGCCTTAAAAAAAGGGCTGAAAAACTTGGCTTATTCTCGAGAGTATACGGTATATATATATATTAAATCAATAGTACATCTGTGATCACATTTGAATGTCTAAAACAAGTTAAAAAACCTGCTTCCAGCCCAGAATTCTGAGAAAAACAGTTATTACACTGCATTCTGGGAAGCTGATCTGGGACATGCAAATGTGCCCACAAATACCGTGCTCTTCAATCCATAGCCATTTTCAAACATGGCTTCCTTTAAGCTTATGTCTGCTGTACTACACCGTTTTAATGCAAGGCCAAGGCTGGATTTTACACAAGCTGAGAATCCTATCCATGTACAGCTGTTTCAAGCTTACTGGCTATCATCAGCATGGAGCAAGATCTCAGCTTGTGTTGTGGATCTTATGAGTAGGTAATATATATATATATACAACCTTTTAATATGTTTATTCCAACATTGGCTTTGCATTAAAGCTAGGTAATACAGCATGCATAAGCTTAAAGGAAGCCATGTTTGATAATGGCTACGGAATGAAGAGCAAATTTGTGGGCATATTTGTGTGTCCCAGCTCAAATTCCCAGAATGCAGTGTAATAACTGTTTTTCTCGGAACTCTGAGCTGGAAGCGGGTTTTTTAACTTGCTTTAGACATTCAAATGTGAACACAGATGTACATTTAATTTACTATATATACAGTATATATATATATATATATATATATATATATATATATATATATATATATATACTGTCCTGGGAGTAGAGTTGAATTATCCCACCAGATTTTTTTGGCTCCTACGCCCATGCTCTCATGGACCCTCAAGGCATCTATGAGACTTTAGTGAAAACGGGTGTTTCAGAGTTGATTTTACATTTGTAGAGATCATAGAGATCTGTAATTGCATCTACTGATGCACATGTTCTGTTTCTGGTCCTGTAAGGGGGAAGCGGTGTGGTGTGAATTCAGCCATCCAAGTATCTACCAAAGACTATTGACCACTCTCTGTGTGCTCCCCCTTTTTACTGATATGTGCATAAATTCACACTTATGACCCAGCACTGAGGAAGTCATGGAACAAACACAAATGTGTTTCTATCACATATATAGTTGTGAGCATGCGAGTTGTTACTAACGCATATGGCCTCGCCGAAGGCTCTCCATGCCAGCAACTGCGGACCTCCCAAAATTTACGTAGTTACGAAACGAAAATACGAGACACGTTACAACCCATTACGACCTCGCAAAAAACGACCGAAACCCGTGCACATGAAAACATGAAAGACACAATAAATACACACAACAAATACATAAAAAGCTTACCTACAGGAAGAGGGAGCACCCAGGACCTCGAAAACTGAAGTTACAGCTCAATTTAACGCAAAATAAAAGAGTTTAGACACTCAAAAATCCTTGAAGCGAGAGGAAAAATGGCCGAAAATAGCTAAAACGAGGCTACAGCAGTCTAAATATGCAAAACACCAACAAACATCTACGTATTTGCCGAAAAACACCTACAAGATTAAAAAACAATGACGCACCCCGAGCGACCCCAAAAACATTACAAACACAATAAATACACACAACAAACATAACATAGGTTACTCACAGCAAGGGGGGGCACCCAGAACCTCTGCAAGTGAAGTTACAGCTCGATTTAAGTACAAATTTGGGAGTTTAGACACCCGAAAATCACCTAAGCGAGAGAAAAAATTAAACAAAAACAAAGCGAAAACGAGGCTAAAGGACCCTAAACACGTAAAACACCACCATAAACACGCAAAACACCAAACAGCTACCAATATTCCGAAAAAGTCAGACGACATCCGAAAACAAGAACGCAAAATCAGCCACAGCCGCGTACCACACATTTTACAACAATAACTTATACAATCCGAAAGTACACAGCTATCCTAACGGTTTGCTCTTGCGCACGCACACTAATGCTGCAGCAACATCAAAACAGATTGTCAGCTCTTCAACAGAATGCTTCCTGCATATATTACTTCAAAATAGGTAAAGTATATTACTTTATTAATGTATTATTATTTTTTTTATCATACACCAAACAGCATTAGCTCACTTACAATTTCATTGCCGTCATTTTTTGACGGGCAATATTCTAGCATTCATATAGTCTCCAAAAAGTCTGATTTTCCCTAAACATGTTTTAATCTCCGTGGTTTACACTTCACAAAAAGGTTTCCTTGAACTATAGAGGCCCTTTAAGACTACGTATATTGAGTTTGCACGGATCTTTCTAAAGGGCCTTTTTAAATGGTGTTTTAATAATATTTTTAATTAGTTGGCAAATCTTTTAATTAGTTGGCAAATCTCAGTGAAGAACAGCCTTTCCTGGCAAATTCTGACACACACTGTAAAGTGAAAACAATGTTATGCCCATCAGGGCAAAAATACACTAGAAACTACTATCAAAAGGAAATAATATAAAAAAAACGATATACTCAGTATACTTATGGTGAGGGTGCGGCTTCTTGTGATTTGGCGCAGTAGGCTGACTTGAAATGGAACATGCCATGAGATTACTCAACAGTTTTTCTTAGACTAAAAAGTTAATTACTTATCCGAGTAAGATACGAAGGGCTCAATCACATTAACTGCTAGCAGAGGCACAAAGGAAAAAAAAATCATATTATACACACTTTTATTTTATTATGAGCCATTGAATGCATTTTTTTCTGCATCTGAAACAGGGTATTTGATAATGTTTAGCATTGTTTGTATAAAGGACCACTGTAACTCATATGTTTGTATCTTTACATCACATATTATAATTGTCAAACTGTTGTCACGTTTGCGAGCCTCGCGAGGCAATTCGTTAAGGCATTGAAGCCTTCCGAGCTCGCAGGACTGGAGGACGAAAAATGTAAAGAATTCTGAAACTGGATGAATACGAGGCTGAGCAACGCCAGGCACGCAGGACTTTGAAAATAAAACAAATGACAGTCCGCTCGCCACGCAAACATTCAGCAGACACACAGAAGAAAAAACACACAGGGAATGGACAGGGGGGAGATGCTGGAAAGAGACACATGGCATTCCCAAGCACAAAACTTGTAGGTTAATGAACCCTGCAATGAGCGGCCCGTAAAGTAGGCGGGAGGAAAGGCTCGGCGCTCATTGCGAGCCACGCTCAGAGAAGCAAAAGACTCACATTGTGTGGCAACGGCATTGCCTGGCTTACAATTTTATTGCTCAGCAACGCCAGGCTCGCAAAACTTACAAAGTACAAGTCGCTGGAACCAATAACACTTACAGGAACAACGCCAGGCACGCAGGACTTTGAAAATAAAACCAACGCCAGTCAACGCGCGCCAAACATTCACCACACACACAGAGGAGAAAGTCACAGGGAAGGGAGAGGCGGGAGATGCTGTAAAGAAACACATGGGCACTCATGAGAGGGCCCATAGCCTCGTATTGTGTGGCAAACAGCATTGCCAGCCTTACAATTTTACTCCTCTCATTTTTGACGAAGGCGCTCATTGTGAGCCTCATTGCCTTACAATTTTATTCCCGTCATTGTTGACACGCAAGTTACTAGTTGGGACATATTCTATTAGCTGCTCGCAAATGCCTTGAACACAAATTTGGCTGCTGGTGTTTTTTTTTATTTTTTATAAATGTTTAGATCAGGAGTGTCCAAACTCGGTCCTGGAGGGCCACACATGCCTGATAACCCTGCTGTGCACAAGTGAGTCAATCACTTCTTCAGTCATCCTGATTGACTCATCTCTGCACAGAAAGGATATATTAAAATCCAGGCCTGGGTGCGGCCCTCCAGGACCGAGTTTGGACAGCCCTGGTTTAGATGTATTCTATTTATGCCAGCTCGCAAATTCCGACCTCAAGGCTGAACTTGTAAACCCTGCCTTTTTAATTCGGATTTCAGGGGTCGTGATCATGTGATGTGACAATGTATAAGCTAGCCCGTAATTTGCTTCTTAAACACTCGCAATACTTCTTAAACGGAGCCAGTAGTAAATAAGACCGTCATCATGACATCAGTAAAACATAGAATTTTTACTTTCACTCAGACGAGAAGTACATTTTGCATTCGGACTCGCAATCCAGCAATGTAGAAATCAATAAAATTCATTAAAGCAACTTTAATCATCCATGCAGGTTCCATGATATGTATTAACCCCTTAATCTACTGTATGTATAAACCCCTTAAAAAATGTAATTGCATATTTGTGGGTGTGAGACTTTTCAGCAATAAATTCTAATGTATTTTTAAAGTACAGTATTGCGTAATAGCTGTTAAGGCTCCTATTTAGTACTCATAATATGTTTAACAGAAATATGATACTTTTTTCAAATGCAAGTTAGACTTTATTTGCGATTTAACGCTCCAGGTCTAATAAAATATTGATTTTGTGTAAATTTAATTATTACAGCTCGTGCTATATGAGCTGTGCTAAAACCAATGAAGTTCTAAGGGTGGTTTTGCGGGTTTGACTGGCCCACAGTGATTGTGCGTGGGCAACTCATTATCGGAATGGAAGTAACTAATAGAATATGGAGCAATTTTCAGCGTGGCTTTAAGAGTGTGTAACTTTGAGAACTGGCCAATAGAATATGGCCCATAGACTTTTACAAACAGTATGCATTTTAAAATAAATAAAAGTAAAAGAAAATTCTTAGCTTTTACACTGTCCGTTTTCTCCTCAAGCAGTGGCCATATCTTCCTGTGCGCTGGACTAAAATAAAGACTAACCAGTGTAGGTTCGGTTTCGGACTGAGCATGCTCTGTAAATATAGGCTATTAATGCTCATGGAATGTCACCGGGTGCTGACTCTGGTGCTGCTGCAAGTATGTTACAATAGAGCTGTTACCTCTGTGTAGGCAGTAGGGTGGAGTTAATGATATCATGGGGCAGGTCCAGTGATATCAACCTAGCCTGTTTCTAAGCTCCATGACAGTCCAGCACAGACAGAAATTGCCACACTCCTGAAAGACATATGTTGGAGGAGAAACACAGCTCTG
Source organism: Discoglossus pictus (assembly GCA_027410445.1). Lineage (NCBI taxonomy): Eukaryota > Metazoa > Chordata > Amphibia > Anura > Alytidae > Discoglossus > Discoglossus pictus. The sequence continues at coordinate 47,783,427 of CM050172.1, read as the reverse complement.
CTTGCTGGAAAAACTGATAGTTCAAAAGCTAAGAAAAAATGAAAACTTGTATTTATTTTAAACCACATACTGTTTGTAATAACTCAAACAAACATATGAGCCTTATTTGTAAATACACTATAGTTGACCTTTAATGAACATCCTGAAGCAGAATATACTGCTTTGAATGTATAACTCTCTATGAGGATGTGCCCCTGTCAGCCAATAAGCAGCAATGTAGCTGTATGAGTCATTATTGTATACCAATGAGAGTCTTCCACACTCTCCATTCACACATAGGCTTCTCCTGTTAGTTTTTAATAAATCTAAACATGCTTTATTAAATATTTACATGAAGAAACAAGTTTTGCAATGCTTAAAATATGCTCTTTTAAATACATAACAGAAAAAATGTACATGCCATGTCCCTTTAACCTAGATTCTGATTGCACTACATCATCCCTTCATAGGAGATACTATCTTATTCAGGTATGACACACTCTGTCTTATTGTACTATAAAATATGAGACATGGAGGAGTATAACTCAATGTACTGCTTATCCGTACAACATTTATGTGAGAAATAAATTATATATTATATTAGCTGTTGTAATATTGCACTGTCACACCTTCCACTATCTCCATGTGGAAACCTTCTATAATCTGTAAGAGTGATTTTAGATTTTAAAGGGCCACTTTGGTCACATTTTTGAAACATACTATTTTGAAGAATCACACTTGAAAATAGGAAAAATGTTTTTTAGAATAGAAAATAAAATATTATAGTCTGTAATATATTAAATTTTGCATGCCATTTTGCTGCTGTGGGATCTGGCATTTTGATTTCTTGTAACCAATTTCCTGAAGTGGAGGAGACTTTGGCCCCTATTCAATTGCAAGCCTGCAGATTACGTTAAACAGGCCGAAAGCCATAACCGTCAATCATATGTAGCATTTCAGAGCGTGATCATAATCAATTAAGCAAGGCCGGAACTCCCAATTACGTCAGTAAAACATGGAGGTTTGACCTCAATCAGTTAGCATTTAGAGGTCTGATATGCGATCAGACTCGCAATCCGACAATGTACAAAATAATAAAAATGAATTGCGATATTGTTCTAGTTCATGTGGGTGGCCTGATATGTATTAACTCATTGATTCCCAAGATTGATATGACACCAAAATTAAACATAAATAAAAATATGTTTTTATTGCAGATTTGCGAGCTTGAGACTGTTGTACAAATTATTATAATGTCTTTCATTGCTTTCCCCGTCTTTAAAAGTGCAGTATTGATTATTTATTTGTATTTACAGTGCTTGAATCAGGTGTTTAACCCCCTTGCGAGTCCTATCTGGTAGTCGTAGGATTTTCTTCTACATTTGCCATTTACGGGTGTGAACACATTTGTGGGCTTGAGGAATTGTAGCAACTGAATAGCGATTTGCAATTTTAGCGATTGTAACTTTTACGGGCTTAACAGATCAAAGGCTTAGATGGGCTATAAATTACGATTTTGACAGCCGCAGGGATTTTCAGCCTGTTACCCATAGATCGTTTGCAGGTAGTTAAAAAATGCCAATTGAATAGCAAATTAGTTTACAGGTTACATTATGGGCTCCAGTAACTTACAATTGCTCAGTTGAATAGGGGGCCTTTGATTGCATAATAAGTTCTATCTACACAGTGCAGATTGGTATCAAGGAGTGGCAGATCTTCCAGCAGCAATAATAGGAATCTCATTAGTTTACCCTTTTTAAAATGTAAAAGGCAGGAATCAGCTGATTAAAGAAAGTGGATGTCTGCAGTAAATAATAATTTGGTCACAGTGTCCCTTTAAACGCACTTACATTCAGGTGGAACATACCCTTTAAGTGAACATTATATCATCTAGGAGTTGCTAAGACACAACAGATAAACAGATGTGGAAACTTGGAAAAACACTGGGGATAGCATAATAATGGCAACAAACAACAACAATAAGCACCTGAAGCATTGTGCTGAATAAACAGAGAGGGTTTTTACACTCTGATGGGAAACAAAGGCATCCTGAGAAATTAAATGTACTCTCCTGCTGGAGGATGTAGAAAATATCTACCAAGCTAAAAAAAAAGAAGCTATTAATGAATAAGAGAAACGATCCAAAATGTGTGAACAGTTTTAGATTTAGTGTGTAGGATCCACCCTATCCATTCCAGAAAATTGTAATATATAGAGAAAAAGTGTTCCCCAATAGGAAGTTGGGATCTTTCCTGTTGGCTGGCCACACACAGTGGTGGTCAACGGCCACTAGGTGACAAGGCCAAGATGTCAGTGAATTTCTTGTCAGTATAAAGATTATAATCTGCCAGTATCCTAACCCCTAACCCTAACACCCAACCCTACCTTAACACTTAACCCAATCCCCTAAGCCAAACAAATATTCCACACCCCTAACCCTAACACCTAAACCCTAACCCTAACTCTCAAACCTAGCCCCTAACCTAAACCCCTAACCCTAACACCAAACCCTAACCCTAACCCCTAAGAAATACACTGAATAAGCATATTCGCCATTGCATGCAACCAGCCAGCAGGAAAGCTCCGGAAGTTGGTTTAAAGAGAATGAAAAACTGGCTATATGTTGTACAATTATTTTTTCTTTAAAGTGAATCAGTCCTGGGAAATTCCATGTTGTTGCTGCATTATATGCATATTAATTAACTGCTTCGATGTGCTAGTTAGGATTGCAGTCATCATTCCTAAGAAATACAGCATTGTCTTTGAGGCTGTTGTGAGGCTATATATGCTAATTTACAGCTCAGAGTACTTAACAGGTGTGGGGGCGTTTTGACACCACAGGGACAGACATTATTTAAAAACAACTTGATTTGAGATGACATTTAAGGGCTCATTGAGAGTTGATGGAGCTTTCCTGTTATCTGCACGTTATTAAAATGCTGCTGAGACACAGTCTGTCACTAACTAGTACATGTATTACTATAGAAACACTACAAGGTGCAGACCTTGTCAGGGACTGTAAAATAGATCTTTTAAGTACTTCTTACTAAAATGTTGTTTCGATAAACAACTATTCACCAAGGTAATTTATTTTAATATTAAAAACAGGGAACCCTCCATGTCCCTTTAAGCTCCTGTTTAGCCAGGATTAGAGAACATGTTGAGAAACTGGGTATTTCCCCCCTTACAGCATGGACCTGGTGGGGATTAATTCAACGAATCAAGACTAGCAGCATCAGAGAGGTATGCTAGGCGGGAATGGATGTGGCCAATTGATAATGTTAGGATATTATCTCGATAATGTGACATCCAGCTAACAAAGAACATTTCTGAAATTGTCCAGCTGCTCTGTAGAAAGTTGACATTATCTGGATTATGTCAATATTACACGCACATATATATATATATATATATACTAGTGACTTGGCCGTCAAAAAATGACGGTCAATAAAATTTGAAGCCATGGGAATGCTGTTTGAGACATAATTAAAAACTATTTTGTACTGTGAGGACCTTCGGCGCTCATTGCGAGGCTTGCGCTTAGCGACTTCAGCGCTCATCACATGCCTCACAATGAGCGCCTTGCGCTGAGCGCCTTTGGCGCTCATTGTGAGCCTCAGGACCTTCGGCGCTCATTGCGAGCCTCTCATGTGGTGTACTTTTGGTCCTCTGAGAGAGATATATATTTCTATGTATATGTAGTTAAGTAATAATAATTCTAAATAGGCTGCGTGCGCGAGGTAAAGCCGTTGGTTTATTGTGTAAAGCAGCATTGTATAGTCGTAATGTTATTAATTTGGTACGCGTCTCGTGAGCATTTTCCTGCTTTTCTAATAGTGTATCTTGTAGGTCGTAGTGTGATGTGTAAAGTGCTACGCAGTTTGCAGTGTTTTGCGCGGTCCGGGGTCGTGTAGCCTCATTTTAATTTTTTTTATGCGGCCATTTTTTTCCTTGCTTAGGCGATTTTCGTGTGGCGAAAATCGTCTAAATCAAGTTAAATTTGCGTTCCACCTCACTCACAGACGTCCTGGCTGTTGCCCCATGCTGTCTGTGATGTTTTGGGATTTTGGGGGGGATATTAGTGTGTTTTTTGGTTTTTTGGTTCGGCTGCTAATCTCGTAAATTTTTGCGTCTTGTATCTTTTTTTTTCTAAGTCCCGCGTCTCGTAATTTTTTTTTAAGTCCTGCGTCTCGTATTTTTTTTTCTAAGTCCCGCTAAGTTTTCTGAGTTTAACGGCTTGCCTCGCTACGCTCATTGCCTAAGTGCTCATTGCCTAAGTGCTCCGAGTTTAGGCGCTCATTGCCTAAGTGCTCCGAGTTTAACGGCTCGCCTCGCTACGCGGCTCTCATCGCTAAGTCGTACACACCACGCAAACAGAGTGACAACGTCTCGTAGTTAGATAATAATAATATGTGATATATATATTTAAATAAATTATGGGTCAGAGCTTTTAAGGGAAAGACATACTGCTTCTTAGTGGCCTCAAGTGTCCAAATCTGGTAACAGTTGATTACGTTTAATTTTGCTATTTTTTGTGACCCCATTCATTTATTATGGGGGGGGGGGATTTGTCCCCCACATCCCCCCCAGTTCCTACGCCCCTGTACATACCTATGGAAAAATCACGAGGATGGGCTCTTAAAATGTAATGTATCCCTATCAATGGGCTCTGGCTCTACAACCATCCTTTGCGACTCCTAAATATTATATATTTTTGTCCACCTAATAAACATATATTTATAATAATTATCTATATGCAAGGTAGGAAGGTTCAGGTATTTAAAACAAACTTAGAATTGTTTAAAGGGCATTATAATAAGTAGCTTTTATAGTTCATGTGAATTTTTGATGTTGAAGAGATAATACATACAAGTAAAATGACCTTTCCACTTCTCAACGTCATCTCCATAGGGTAACGATGGCCACTTGGTTCAACTGGACACAAGGATTGCACCTGTTCAGCGACAGAACAAATGAGTTAATGTTTGGATCAGTCTTTATAGAAAGTCCAGGGCACTAAATATCACAAGAACATAAATAATTCAGTGCTCAAGAGGAAACAGAGTGTAAGCCAGGTATTAAAGAGCCACTGTACTGGTTATACAGAAGGCTTACATTTCTTTATTAAGCAACCAATTAGCAATAAAATATATTTTTGTAAAAACACATTTAGTTTCTAGCTTTTAAAGCTTACATTAAAAATGTGCTACTGCAGAGACTAGCTTAGCCTCTTCTCTCCATTCCCTATAGCAGTGGTTCCCAAACCCCACCACCAGACAGGCCATGATTTCTGTTTTACACTGCTTGAATACAGATGAGTCAATTAGAGTCTGCTGAATGCTAATTGTCCCCCTGTGTTCATACAGTGTTAAACCGAAAACATGACTTGTCTCGTGGGTCTCGAGGAGATGTTTGGGAACCAATGCCCTATTGGGTGACCAGGGGGTGAGAAAGGGTATGACCAGGAGGTACAAAGGTATATGTTCTTATTTAAAAATATATATGTGTGACGACGACAATGATGGTGGAGAAGCCTACAATAAAGTACTGTGGTACTTGCTTCTCTTTCTTCCTTATAGAAGCCTTTTCCCGTCTTCCCTAAAGGAATCCCTTCCTTGGCACAGCAGCAGATAGACATGACATCCCTGTTCATTGTTGTTCCAGCCCGGAGCTACCTTTGTAATAACCATTGTTTCCTCTGTTTGGACTGGGGTCTGTAGACTGTTCCCTCTAAGCTGTGCGCGTATGCGAGCGCACACATACACTGCGATGAGCGCACACAACTAAACATGGAGTGCACACAGATCCCTAGGGGGATATTTAATCTTATTTTTCTCCATTAACTTTTTCCTCTCAGGGAGAAATAGATCTCCATTGACCCTTTTCCTTTTGCCCTGTATAATTCTTTTATTTGTTATGTGCATTGAGACACTGTTTACACTGCAGGGAATGGTGAATGACGCCGATACTCCCTTTGAGAGAGCTGGGTGGGCAGGGAAACGCATTAGGGCAAAACCGGGCGTCCAGTTTTTATGTCAAACGCAGACGGCCGACATTAGTTTGCTCTCTCAAAGCATGGGCGTAATTTTCAATGTGTCCACAGGGCAAAAGGAAAAGGGTCAATGGAAATCTACTTCTCCCTGGGAGGAAAAAGTTAATGGGGGAAATGTTATGTGCACATTACAAAGAAAAGATTCATAAATTGCAAAAGGAAAAGGATTTAGGGTCAATGGAGATCTATTTCTCCCTGGGTGGAAAAAGTTAATCGGAAAACTAAGATTAAATATCCACCTATAGGGAATGAGAAATAAATATTGTTTTATATGGAATTAATACCTGAATAACCTTATATTGATAGATGATAATAAAGTGCTTAGTGCTTGGACATATAAAAAATGAGTATTGGAAGGGTGACTGGAACTCACATATATTAGGATATTCATCAATTAGTATGTGTGTTAGCACTTTATTCACTGGTCACTTTACTTGATTTACTTTACCTTGTTCAATTCCTTTTTTCTATTTGTTATAGCACTTAGCATTTTATCCCCCATTTTTACATATCAATTGAAACTCAGAAGTATTAAAGTGTAAACAGTGTCCTAAATCCAATACCATCTAGTGTCCAAAACGTATATACATTATTAGCATGGTGTCTGGATTTCAGGATTTTATTATTGCAACATGGTTTAACTTATATTATTAAAGGTTAAGTTTTATTGTTACTCTCTATATTGGAGATTAGGTTCTAGGCCAGGGTGTGCACCAGGTGAAAGGGAACCTTTTTTTGATATACCATTTGGGCACATGTAATATGTTGCTACATTTCTTAACCCATACTCTGTTATATTGTAAACAAATCCAAAATTTCAAGCGATGTATGCTAGTGAGCTTAAGACACAATAACACTGATTATCATCTGACTCGCCAATGCGCACAAAAGTTTACTCTCCTTCCAAAATGTTGCACAACAGAATTTTTTAGAGCACACAGACTACAAAAAAATAGAGGGAACATATCTGGAGATGCTCATCCCCACTGCTTGTTATGCTGATTATGGTATATCCATGTTGGACATTCTGGGTGGTATGTAATTTTTAGGTGTAGTTTTGTAATTTAGATACTGGATTCCAATTATTGTTTGTGGTGAAAGAAAAACTGTTTTTTTTAATAAAGTAATGTGTTTGTTATATTTTATAACGGACAAGGTAAGTATTTTTTTTTAGCTGAGAATCAGTGGCAGCCCCTGAGTCTGTTACTTATTAGCCAGGCTTGCATGCTTCCAGGGCATTTTCAGCCTTCTTCAAGCATGTAGGCCCAGCCATTAACACTGGGTAGCATGTAAGCTTGGTCATTAAGCCCTGCAAGCAGGGCGATGAAAGCAACTTTGCTCCCGGGGTACTTCCCTGAAGAAATAGGTTTATTGGAAATAACAGGCATTAGGGTCCTTTCAGCTTCTGGACATTTTCCTAAAACTCCTGCACTCCCCTATCTGTATTCACCTGTGAGCAGGGGCTTGGAGGCTCCAGCCACAGGACAAGTTCTACACGGACAAAAGCCATTTTGAAGTCCAAAATGCCGGCTCGTATTAATGTGCTTCTGCACGTCTTATTATTTAAAAAAAAAAATAATAATAATTTTTGTCTGTGTTTTTATTATAGTTCTTATGGGTCATTAAAGAAGCTGTAAAATAGATCTGCACTGTGCACCTGGTTTATAGTGTCTCACAAGCGACTGAATTACTGGTCTGGAGCGAAGCCCAGCTATGAAAGAACTGCACATGGTTTCGGATTCCTAATTCTTTGATTGTGTATTGTATTATCTATTATGCCTTCAAATAATTCTAATAAAAATAAATAATTAAACAGAGTTTTGATATTTTTATACCCAATTAATTATCACTGCAGGCATTCATTTTTTTTTATCAGGTGATCTTGTCTGTACTTTCTTAGGAAGGTGTGTGCTTGTATTAATAAGTATTCAGTTAGAAATACTAAATACACTGGAAGTTGAAGAAGTCACATTCCCATTGTGAAGACATAAACTACTTATTTATTTAAAATTTCCTCCCTCATCAGGAAGCTGATCAGCAGAAACTAAAATGGTATATTCTACAACAGCATAATTGCATATAAAAAGTACTATTGAAGGCTGTATTATTTTATTTTCATTCTAAAATATTTTGTTTTTCTTTTCTTAATTGTTTTTTTAAATAGTATTGTTTAATTATATGACTAAAAATGTCTAAATCCATTGCAGTATATATACTGGTAATGCAAAAACACATAATGAAGAAGAATAAAATATCATATAAAAATAATAAAATTAAAGAATCACTGTATTCCTATCTGTGTGCTGTCCTGAAGAATTACACTTAATAATAGGCACAAAAGTGAGTCTTTTATATATTAAATGGTATATGTTGTTATTCTGTAGCAGGAGCATGAGCGGAGCTACCGCCGGTGCAGCCGGTGCTATGCACCGAGGCCCTTTATCTCCTGGGAGCCTCAGTGCAGGCTGTATTGCAGGCTGTTTTTAAATAAATACATTTTCTGTAGTTTAAGGGCTCACCCTCAGCCTCCGACTACCCCCCAGGCCATATCCCTGCAGCACTAGGTCCCCTCGACCTCCTCCCCCATCCTGAGGTGGTCCTGCCTGTTGCCTGTCTTCCACAGTGCCAACAGGAATCCTTGGGGGAGGAGCCAGGCTTCGGGGGAGACTCAGCTGCAGGCTTGGGGGAGTGGAGCATGTAAGAAACAGGTAAATGATAGGGGGAGAAAAGGGGAGGGGGAGAGAAGGAAATAGGGTGAGAGAAGGGAGGGAGAGGGAGGCTCAACTGCAGGCGTTGGGGAGTGGAGTTACAGATAGGAGAGAGGGGAAGAATGAGAGAGGGTAAGAGAGAAGGGAGGGGAGGGGGAGAATGAGAGAGAAAGAGAGGGGGAGAATGAGAGAGGAGAGGGGAAGAGAGAAGGAAAGGGGAGAGAGGGAAGGGGAGAGAGAGAAGGGGAGGGGAAATGAGAGAAGGAGAGGGGATGGGGAGGATGAGAGAGGGGAGAGAGAAGGAGAGGGGGGAGGAAAGAGGGAGAGAGAAGAAGGGGGAAGGAAAGAGGGAGAGAGAAGGAGATGGGAGAGGGAGAATGAGAGAGATGGGGAGGGAGAGAATGAGAGAGAAGGAGGGGAATAGAGGAAAGAGAGGGGAGAGAGAAGGAAAGGGGGTGAGAATGAGAGGGGGAGAGAAGGAGTGGGGGAAGAGAAGGAAAGATGGGGAGAAAGAAGCACAGAAGGGAAGATAAGGAAAGAGGGGTAGAGAGAAGGGAAGGGGGAGGGGGAGAATGGGAGAGAAGGAGGGGAATAGAGGGGAGAGGGAGGAAAGGGGAGAGAGAAGGAAAGGGGTTGAGAATGAGAGGGGGAGAGAAGGAGTGGGGGAAGAGAAGGAAAGAGGAGAAGAAAAAAGCACAGAAGGGAAGATAAGGAAAGAGGGGGAGAGAGAAGGGAAGGTGGAGAAGGAGAGGGGGAGAGGGAAGAATGAGAGAGAAGGGGAGGGGGAGAATGAGGGAGAAGGAAAGGGGAGAGAGGAGAGGGGAAGAGAGAAGGAGAGGGGGAGAGCGGAGGGGAAGAATGAGAGAGAAGGAGAGCAGCACTAGGTCCCTGCAGCACTAGGTCCCCTCGACCTCCTCCCCCTTCCTGAGGTGGTCCTGCCTGTTGCCTGTCTTCCACAGTGCAAACAGAAATCCTTGGGGGAGGAGCCAGGCTTCGGGGGAGACTTAGCTGCAGGCGCGGGGGAGTGGAGCATGTAAGAAACAGGTAAATGATAGAAAGGGGGAGAAAAGGGGAGGGGGAGAGAAGGAAATAGGGTGAGAGAAGGGAGGGAGAGGGAGGCTCAACTGCAGGCGTTGGGGAGTGGAGTGATAGATAGGAGAGAGGGGAAGAATGAGAGAGGGTAAGAGAGAAGGGAGGGGAGGGGGAGAATGAGAAGGGAGGGGGGAGAATGAGAGAGAAGGGGAGGGGGAGAATGAGGGAGAAGGAAAGGGGAGAGAGGAGAGGGGAAGAGAGAAGGAGAGGGGGAGAGCGGAGGGGAAGAATGAGAGAGAAGGAGAGCAGCACTAGGTCCCTGCAGCACTAGGTCCCCTCGACCTCCTCCCCCTTCCTGAGGTGGTCCTGCCTGTTGCCTGTCTTCCACAGTGCAAACAGAAATCCTTGGGGGAGGAGCCAGGCTTCGGGGGAGACTCAGCTGCAGGCGCGGGGGAGTGGAGCATGTAAGAAACAGGTAAATGATAGATAGGGGGAGAAAAGGGGAGGGGGAGAGAAGGGAGGGAGAGGGAGGCTCAACTGCAGGCGTTGGGGAGTGGAGATATAGATAGGAGAGAGGGGAAGAATGAGAGAGGGTAAGAGAGAAGGGAGGGGAGGGGAGAATAAGAGAGAAGGGAGGGGAGGGGAGAATGAGAGAGAAAGAGAGGGGGAGAATGAGAGAGAAGGAGAGGGGGAGAGAGAAGGAAAGGGGAGAGAGGGAAGGGGAGAGAGAGAAGGGGAGGGGAAATGAGATAAGGAGAGGGGGAAAGGAAAGAGGGAGAGAGAAGGAGAGGGGAGTGGGAGAATAAGATAAAAGGGGAGGGGGAGAATGAGAGAGAAGGAGAGGGGGGAGAGAGGAGAGAGAGAATGAGAGGTGGGAGAGAATGAGAGGGGGGAGATAATGAGAGGGGGGAGAGAATGAGAGGGGGAAGAGAAGGAGAGGGGGAAGAGGAGGTAAGAGAGGGAAGAGAAGGTAAGAGAGGGAGTGAAGGAAAGAGAGAGAGAGAGAGAGAAGGAGAGGTGGAGAGAAGGAAAGAGGGGGAGAGAGAAGGGAAGGAGGAGAATGAGAGAGAAGGAGTGAAGAATGAGAGAGAAGGAGGAGAAGGAGAGGGGAGAGAAGGAAAGAGGGGGAGAGAAGGAAAAAGGGAGACCGAGAAGGAGAGGGGAGGGGAGAATGAGACAGAAGGGGAGGGGGAATGAAAGGGGGGAGAGAGAAGGAGAGTGGAGGGGAGAATGAGAGAGAAGGAGAGGGGGGGAGAAGGATAGGGGAGATGGAGAATGAGAGATAAGGAGAGGGGGGAGGGGAGAGAGAAGAAGATGGGGGAAAAGGAAAGAGGGGAGAGGGAGAATGAGAGCAGAGAGGGGGGAGCGAGGGGAGGGGGAGAATGGGAGAGACAGAGAGGGGGAGAGAGAAGGAGAGGGGGGAGAATATAAGTGAAAGAGAGGGGAGGAAAAATGAGAGAGAGAGAAAATTAGAGATAAGGAAAGGACAGGGGAAGAATGAGAAAAAAGGAGAGGGGTAGAATGAAGGAGAGGAGGGGGAGAATAAGAGAGAAGGAGAGGGGGAGAGAGAAGGAGAGGGGTGGGGGTAATGACAGAGAAGGAGAGGGGAGAGAGAAGGAGGCAGGAGGGGAGAATGAGAGAGAAGGGAGAGGGAGAATTAGAGAGGGGGAAGAGAAGGAGAGGGAGAAGAGAAGGTAAGAGGGGGAAGAGAAGGTAAGAGGGGGAGTGAAGGAAAAAGTGGGAGAAAGAAGGGAAGATAAGGAAAGAGGGGAGAGAGTGAGAGATAGGGAGAGGGGAGAATGAGAGCGAAGGGGAAGGGGAGAATGAGAGAGAAGGAGAGGGGGAGAGAGAAGGGGAGAGGGGGAGAGAAGGAAAGAGGGGGAGAAAGAAGGAGAGGGGGAGAATAAGAGAGAAGGAGAGGGGAGGAGAAGAATGAGAGAGAAGGAGGGGAGAATGAGAGAAGGAGGAGGAGAGGGGAGAGAAGGAAAGAGGTAGAGAGAAGGAAAAAGGGAGATAGAGAAGGAGAGGGGAGGGGAGAATGAGACAGAATGGGAGTGGGGAATGAAAGGGGAGAGAGAAGGAGAGTGGAGGGGAGAATGAGAGAGAAGGAGAGGGGGGAGAGAAGGATAGGGGAGAGGGAGAATGAGAGAAAAGGGGAGGGGGAGAATGAGAGGGGGGAGGGGAGAGAGAAGAAGAGGGGGGAGAAGGAAAGAGGGGAGAGGGAGAATGAGAGAGGAGAGGGAGAGAGAGGGGAAGGGGAGAATGGGAGAGAAGGAAAGGGGGAGAGAAGGAAAGAGGGGGAGAGAGAAGGAGAGGGGGGAGAATAAGAGAGAAGGAGAGGGGAGGAGAAAAATGAGAGAAATGGAAAGGACAGGAGAAGAATGAGAAAAAAGAAGAGGGGAGGGGAAGAATGAGAGAAAAGGATAGGGGTAGAGTGAAGGAGAGGAGGTGGAGAATAAGAGAGAAGGAGAGGGGAGAGAGAAGGAGAGGGGTGGGGGTAATGAGATTGAAGGAGAGGGGAGGAGGGAATGAGAGTGAAGGAAAGAGGGGGAGAGAGAAGGAGAGGGGAGGGGGAGAATAAGAGAGAAGGAGAGGGGAGGGAGAGAAGTAGAGATAATGAGGAGAAGGAGAGGGGGAGAGAAGGAAAGAGGGGAGGAGAAAGAAAGAGGGGGAGAGAGAAGGAAGAGAAGGAGAGGGGAGAGAAGGAAAGAGGGGAGGAGAAAGAAAGAGGGGGGAGAGAAGGAGGGGAGAGAGAAGCAGAGTGAGGGGGAGAATAAGAGAGAAGGAGAGGGAAGGAGAAAAATGAGAGTTAAGGAAAGGACAGGGGAAGAATGAGAAACAAGGAGAGGAGAGGGGAAGAATTAGAGAATTGGAGAGGGGTAGAGTGAAGGAGAGGAGCGGGAGAATAAGAGAGAAGGAGGGGGCAGAGAGAAGGAGAGGGTGGGGTAATGAGAGAGAAGGAGAGGGGAGAGAGAAGGAGGCAGGAGGGGGAGAATGAGAGAGAAGGGAGAGTGAGAATTAGAGAGGGGGAAGAGAAGGAGAGGTAAGAGGGGGAGTGAAGGAAAGAGGGGGAGAAAGAAGGGAAGGAGGAGAATGAGAGAGAAGGAGTGAAGAATGAGAGAGAAGGAGAGGGGGAGAGAGGAGAGAGAGAATGAGAGGTGGGAGAGAATGAGAGGGGGGAGATAATGAGAGGGGGGAGAGAATGAGAGGGGGAAGAGATGGAGAGGGGGAAGAGGAGGTAAGAGAGGGAAGAGAAGGTAAGAGAGGGAGTGAAGGAAAGAGAGAGAGAGAGAAGGAGAGGTGGAGAGAAGGAAAGAGGGGGAGAGAGAAGGGAAGGAGGAGAATGAGAGAGAAGGAGGAGAAGGAGAGGGGAGAGAAGGAAAGAGGGGGAGAGAAGGAAAAAGGGAGATCGAGAAGGAGAGGGGAGGGGAGAATGAGACAGAAGGGGAGGGGGAATGAAAGGGGGGAGAGAGAAGGAGAGTGGAGGGGAGAATGAGAGAGAAGGAGAGGGGGGGAGAAGGATAGGGGAGATGGAGAATGAGAGAGAAGAAGATGGGGGAAAAGGAAAGAGGGGAGAGGGAGAATGAGAGCAGAGAGGGGGGAGCGAGGGGAGGGGGAGAATGGGAGAGACGGAGAGGGGGAGAGAGAAGGAGAGGGGGGAGAATAAGAGTGAAAGAGAGGGGAGGAAAAATGAGAGAGAGAAAAAATGAGAGATAAGGAAAGGACAGGGGAAGAATGAGAAAAAAGGAGAGGGGTAGAATGGAGAGGAGGGGGAGAATAAGAGAGAAGGAGAGGGCGAGAGAGAAGGAGAGGGGTGGGGGTAATGACAGAGAAGGAGAGGGGAGAGAGAAGGAGGCAGGAGGGGAGAATGAGAGAGAAGGGAGAGGGAGAATTAGAGAGGGGGAAGAGAAGGAGAGGGGGAAGAGAAGGTAAGAGGGGGAGTGAAGGAAAGAGTGGGAGAAAGAAGGGAAGATAAGGAAAGAGGGGAGAGAGTGAGAGATAGGGAGAGGGGAGAATGAGAGCAAAGGGGAGGGGGAGAATGAGAGAGAAGGAGAGGGGGAGAGAGAAGGGGAGAGAAGGAAAGAGGTAGAGAGAAGGAAAAAGGGAGATAGAGAAGGAGAGGGGAGGGGAGAATGAGACAGAATGGGAGGGGGGAATGAGAGAGAAGGAGAGGGGGGAGAGAAGGATAGGGGAGAGGGAGAATGAGAGAAAAGGGGAGGGGGAGAATGAGAGGGGGAGGGGAGAGAGAAGAAGAGGGGGGAGAAGGAAAGAGGGGAGAGGGAGAATGAGAGAGGAGAGGGGGAGAGAGGGGAAGGGGAGAATGGGAGAGAAGGAAAGGGGGAGAGAAGGAAAGAGGGGGAGAGAGAAGGAGAGGGGGGAGAATAAGAGAGAAAGAGAGGGGAGGAGAAAAATGAGAGAAATGGAAAGGACAGGAGAAGAATGAGAAAAAAGGAGAGGGGAGGGGAAGAATGAGAGAAAAGGAGAGGGGTAGAGTGAAGGAGAGGAGGGGGAGAATAAGAGAGAAGGAGAGGGGAGAGGGAAGGAGAGGGGTGGGGGTAATGAGATTGAAGGAGAGGGGAGGAGGGAATGAGAGAGAAGGAAAGAGGGGGAGAGAGAAGGAGAGGGGAGGGGGAGAATAAGAGAGAAGGAGAGGGGAGGGAGAGAAGTAGAGATAATAAGGAGAAGGAGAGGGGGAGAGAAGGAAAGAGGGGAGGAGAAAGAAAGAGGGGGAGAGAGAAGGAAGAGAAGGAGAGGGGAGAGAAGGAAAGAGGGGAGGAGAAAGAAAGAGGGGGGAGAGAAGGAGGGGAGAGAGAAGGAGAGTGAGTGGGAGAATAAGAGAGAAGGAGAGGGAAGGAGAAAAATGAGAGACAAGGAAAGGGAAGAATGAGAAAAAAGGAGAGGAGAGGGGAAGAATTAGAGAATTGGAGAGGGGTAGAGTGAAGGAGAGGAGCGGGAGAATAAGAGAGAAGGAGGGGGCAGAGAGAAGGAGAGGGTGGGGTAATGAGAGAGAAGGAGAGGGGAGAGAGAAGGAGGCAGGAGGGGGAGAATGAGAGAGAAGGGAGAGTGAGAATTAGAGAGGGGGAAGAGAAGGAGAGGGGGAAGAGAAGGTAAGAGGGGGAGTGAAGGAAAGAGGGGGAGAAAGAAGGGAAGATAAGGAAAGAGGGGTGAGAGAAGGAGGTGAGGGGGAGAATGAAAGAAAGTGAGAGGGGAGAAGGGGAGAGAAGGGGAGGGGGAGAATAAGAGAGAAGGAGAGGGGGAGAGAGAAGGGAAGAGAAGGGGAGGGGGAGAGAAAAGGAGAGAGGAGAATAAGAGGGAAGGAGAGGGGAGGAGAAGAATGAGAGAGAAGGAGAGGGGAGAGAAGGAAAGAGGGGGATAGAAGGAAAAAGGGAGATAGAGAAGGAGAGGGGAGGGGGAGAATGAGAAAGGAGAGGGAATGGGAAGAATGAGAGAGAAGGAAAGGGGAGGGGGAGAATTAGCGATAAGGAGGAGAACAAGAGGGGGAGAGAAGGAAAGAGGGGAGGAGAAAGAAAGACGGGAAGAGAGAAGGAAGAGAAGGAGAGGGGGAGAAGGAAAGAGAGAAGGAGAAAGAAAGAGGGGGAGAGAGAAGGAGGGGGAGAAGGAGAGAGAGAAGGAGAGAGGGAAGGAGAGGGGGAGAAGGAAAGAGGCGAGTGTAGAAGGAGAAGGAGAGTGAAGGAAAGAGGGGGAGAGAGAAGGAGGGGGAGGGGAGAATTAGAGAAAAGGAGAGTGGAGAGAGAAGGAGAGGGAGGGGAGAATGAGAGAGAGAAGGATAGAGGGAAGGAGAGGGGGAGAGAAGGAAAGAGGCGAGTGGAGAAGAAGGAGAGAGAAGGAGAGGGGGAGAGAAGGAAAGAGGGGAGGAGAAAGAAAGGGGGGGAGAGAGAAGGAGGGGGAGAAGGAGAGGGGAGAGAGAAGGAGAGAGGAGGGGGAGAATGAGGGAGAGGGGAGAATGAGAGAGAAGGAGAAGGGAGGGGAGAGAGAAGGAGGGGGGAGAATGAGAGAAAAGGAAAGAGGGGGACAGAGAAGGAGAGGGGAGGGGAGAAATAGAGAAAAGGAGAGGGGAGAGGGGAGAATGAGAGAGAGAGGGAGAGGGGGAGAGAAGGAAAGAGGCGAGTGGAGAAGGAGAAAGAAGGAAAGAGGGGGAGAGAGAAGGAGAGGGGATGGGAGAATTAGAGAAAAGGAGAGGGGAGGGGGAGAATGAGAGAGTGAAGGAGAGAGGGGGAGAGAAGGAAAGAGGCGAGTGGAGAAGGAGAGAGAAGGAGAGGGGGAGAGAAGGAAAGAGGGGGAGATAAGGAAAGAGGCGGAGAGAAATGAAGAGGGTAAAAATTAGAGAGTTGGAGAAGGGGAGTGTGACGAAGTGCCCTTCGACACTTTGTCCTGGAGAGGACTTATTGCCAGCCTCCTGCCCTGCGACTATGGCCCTGGGACATATTGTCCTTTAAAAACAGTATTCGGCCATACAAGAGTGTATGTCACTCATTCTGGCCCTTTAAATACAGGGGGGTCATTCGGTACTTGCCCTGTGTGAGCGGTGATACCCCAGATAGCTATGCCATGGAGCCCATTCATATAATGAAAGACTATGAGAAAGACTTTGGTTCCATGGCCATTGAACTGTATGTATGTGGTCTGAGCGCCATTCAGTAATAATGTGTGCTCAGACCTAAGCTATCTGCAGATATGTTCTGGGTTATAATATGTTGTGGTTATATCTGTAAAAATATTGTATTGTGTGGTATGCAGTCAAATATCTTTGGTCTCATACACGTGGTCAGGAGTTGCCCATCTGCCTCTTAATAGTATCTGCTAAAACACACAAGAGATAGCAGAACAAAAGGGTTTTAGCAGACAAGATGGCACCATGAACAATGGGGGTAAGGACTCTTGAATAATGAGATGGCCTGGGGTTTCCCCATACTCCCAGCAGGGAAGTAAGTGAGCCTAGGGATGTTACTCTCTCCACCGCCAGAGGTAGAATGAGCAGTTAGCCACGCCTAGTGGGTGGCTCCTGGGGGAGGGGACTCCTGGCTCCCACGCCTTAACCCTCTCTGATTGGCCAGAGGTAATTAGGGGTTGACCGAAGGTAGTCACTGCCCTACTGTGTATGTGAAGTGTTTAAAAATGTGTGTTGTTTCAATAAAGGGAGTTCTACTTGGCCCTTCAAAACGTAGCCTTGTCTCGTTCTTGGAGGGAATTGCTATATCACACTGGGGATTGCTATGCGCTGCATACTCCCTTGAGCTTTAACTACTGAACTCTTGTTCCTGATGTACTCTCCTTGGAGGAGAGGTCTTCCACACACGGTCCTGGATGCTGGAGATTCATACAGCGTGGAAGGAAGACAGTGCGGCTCCAGTTAAGCTACGGCAGTTGTGGAGTCTGTGGTGGTTGTGGTGTCCGGTGCGGTGCTTGTAGTCCTCGGCGCAAGCTAGGAAGCGTCCATCAATGGAGGTACCCAGTTGGGGTGCCAGGAGATCCGTTACAGGGAGAGTGAAGGAAAGAGGGAGAAAGAGAAGGAGAGGGGAGTGGGAGAACAAGAGAGGAGAGGGGGAGAGAGAAGGAGAGAGAGAAAGATAAGGAGAGTGGAGAGGAGAATGAGAGAGGAGGAGGGGGGGAATTAGAGAGTTAATGAAGGGGAGAGTGAAGGAAAGAGGGAGAGAGAGAAGAAGAGGGGGAGAAGGAGAATGAGCGAGGAGAGGGGGAGAGAGGAGAGAGGAGGAGAAGAATGAGAAAAAAGGAAAGGGCAGGGAAAGAATGAGAGAAAAGGAGAGGGGGAGAGTGAAGGAGAGGAGGGGGAGAATGAGAGAGAAGGAGAGGGGAGGGGGTAATGAGAGAGAAGGAGAGGGGAGAGAAGGAAAGAGAGGGAGAGCAAAGGAAAGAGGAGGAGAGGGGACGGGGAGAATGAGAGAGAAGGAGAGGTCAGGAGAGAAGGAGAGGGGAAGGAGAGAATGAGAGAGTAGCAAAGAGGGGGAGAGAAAAGGAGAGAGGAGGGGAGGAGAGAGAATGAGAGGGATAGAGAGATTGAGAGGGGAGGGAGAGAATGAGAGGGGAGAGAGAGAAATAGAGGGGGAGAGAAGGAAAGAGAAGGAAAAAAGTTATAAATTGATTTGCAGGTTAGTGAGGGAAATAAGTATTTGATCTCCTATCAATCAGCAAGATTTCTGGCTCCCGGGTGTCTTTTATACAGGTAACGAGCCGAGATTAGGAGCACTCTCTTAAATGAGTGCACCTAGTATCAGCTCATTACCTGTATAAAAGACACCTATCCACAAAAGCAATCAGTCAATCAAATTCCAAACTCTCCACCATGGCCAAGACAAAAGAGCTGTCCAAGAATGTCAGGGGCAAGATTGTAGACCTACACAAGGCTGGAATGGGCTACAAGGCCATTGCCAATCAGCTTGGTGAGAAGGTGATAACAGTTGGTACGATTATTCGCAAATGGAAGAAACACAAAATAACTGCCAGTCTCCCTCGGACTGATGCTCCATGCAAATGTTTACCTTGTGGAGTTTCAATGATCATGAGAATGGTGAGGAACTACATGGGAGGATCTTGTTAATGTTCTCCAGGCAGCTGGGACCATAGTCACCAAGAAAACAATTGGTAACACAATACGCCGTGAAGGACTGAAATCCTGCAGCTCCCGCAAGGTCCCCCTGCTCAAGAAAGCACATGTACAGATCCGTCTGAAGTTTGCCAACTCAACTCACCGTGTTTGGAGGAGGAATACTGCCTATTACCCCAAGAACATCATCCCCACCATCAAACATGGAGGTGGAAACATTATGCTTTGGGAGTGTTTTTCTGCTAAGGGGACAGGACAACTGCACCGCATCAAAGGGACCGATGGACGGGGCCATGTACCATCAAATCTTGGGTGAGAACCTCCTTCCCTCAGCCAGGGCTTTGAAAATAGGTCGTGGATGAGTAATCCAGAATAACAATGATCCAAAATACACAGCCAAGGCAACAAAGGAGTGGCTCAATAAGAAGCATATTAAGGTCCTGGAGTGGCCTAGCCAGTATCCAGACCTTAATCCCATAGAAAATCTGTGGAGGGAGCGGAAGGTTCGAGTTGCCAAACATCAGCCTTGAAACCTTAATGACTTGGAGAGGATCTACAAAGAGGAGTGGGACAAAATCCCTCCTGAGATGTGTGCAAACCTGGGGGCCAACTACAAGAAACGTCTGACCTCTGTGATTGCCAACAAGAGTTTTGCCACCAAGTACTAAGACGAAGGGGTCAAATACTTATTTCCCTCATTGACCTGCAAATCAATTTATAACTTTTTTGACATGCGTTTTTCTTGTGTTCTTTCTTTTGTTGTTATTCTGTCTCTCACTGTTAAAATACACCTACCATTAAAATAATAGACTGATCATTCCTTTGTCAGTGGACAAACATTCAAAATCAGCAGGGATCAAATACTTTTCCCCCCCACTGTATATATATAATGTTATTGTTGGCACCAGAGTGGGGCACAGAGGGCCCAATCTAAAAAAAAATATTTGGACCACCGCTACCCAGTGGGGGCCAAAACGTATTGTTTTGCACCGGGGCCCTCCATTCACTAGTTCCGCCACTGAGCAGAAGCCACCACTTTTGCTTCAATGTGTAAGAAGGGGACATTGAGCCTCATTCAATTCGGGGCTCGCAACTCGATTGCAGCCAGCCAAATACTTGCGACTGAGTTGCAGGCTCCATTTGGTCTCTAATGGCGTTGCTATTTAATTGGCCGGGCCCGCAAGTTAGGTGCCGGTCGGAGCACCATGCGGTCGGATGTAGCATTTCTGGGCTTCAACATGATAGGAGAGCAAGCCCGTAACTCCCGATGCTGAAACAGCCAGTGGAAACAGAGATCGCCAACATGTCAAACCTCTAAGCCTCCAAAGTCCTACGGGCTTCAACCTCCAAGCCATCACTTTCCATTTCCTGAAAGCCTCAATTGAATGAGGCTAATTGTATGCAGGGAACAATTTAGCTGATTCTATTAGAATATGTCATTATTAAGTGCTACTGCTTTCAATAGAACTAAAGCATGTTCCCTGGTGGTCTAGTGGTTAGGATCTGGTCCTTTCACTGCTGCAATCTGAGTTTGATTCCAGTCAGAATACCAAGAGGCCACACTGCCCTCAAGCCAAGCATGGTTAGACCTGGACAGTACTTGGATTATCAGGAGATGTATGTTGTGGCCCACTGGAGAAGGAGCTGGCACCTCACTCCAGTATATGTGCCATGAATACCAAGTGGATTATCATGACCATGGACATAAAGATGTGCCTGGTGTGTTATGGTTCATGAGATCACGTGAGTCGGAAATGACGCAAAAAAACAACATTTTATTAGACTACAAGGGACCTCTCCATTAGGAAAAGAGCACAAACAAGACAAAGTCTACCCACAGTAGAATATAAATCTGTCTTTCTTATTTTTTTTTTAATACTGTGTTACCCAAAGACTTGGGTAAATAGATAAGCCTTAAGCTTCTTTTAGAAAATGTCCAATGATGGGGGCTCTCAAGCTGTTATGCAGAGAGAGACCCACAGAAATAGGGCTATGCCTAGCAAACTCTTGGTGCATTTAATTGTGATGAACTTGCTGATTAAAGAACACAGGAAGGGGTGTAGGGATACAAGAGTACAAGGGAATCAATAAGGCTTGCAAAAGCGCTATTAGACTGGCTAAAATAGAAAATGAAGAATCAATTGCAAAAGAAAGTAAGTCTAAGCATAAAATATTTTTTAAGTATATTAATAAGAAGAAGGTGAGGAAGGAAGCTATAGGAACATTACAATGTGACACAAGCTGTCTGAAAATTAGTGACCAGGAAAAGGCATATGAGGTAAATAGGTTCTTTTCTTCGGTATACACAAGGGAGGTACCAGTGTTTGGGACACTGCAACATCATGGGGCTACACAGGAAGTAATCCAAAAGAGGTTGGAAAAAATAAATGTTAATAAAGCCCCGGGCTCTGATGGAATACATCCACGGGTACTGAGGGAACTGGGTTCTGTAATAGCCAAACCATTATATTAAAATTTCCAAGATTCACTCAACACAGGGTCTCTACCAGATGACTGGAGAAAAGCAGATGTGATACCTATATTTAAAATGGGAGCAAGAGCAAATCTGGGGAATAAGGGACCAGTGAGCCTCACTTCTGTAGTGGGGAAGCTTTTAGGAGGGTTAATAAGGGATAATATACAAGAATATGTCTATTTGAACTGGATTTTAAGTAGTAGTCAACATGGATTTATGAGGAATAGGTCATGTCAAACAAATCTAATTAGTTTCTATGAGGAGGTTAGTAGGAACCTGGATCAAGGCAACTCAGTGGATGTAGTCTTTTTGGATTTTGCAAAGGCTTTTGATACAGTGCCACATGGGAGACTATTGTGCAAACTGAGAGATACAGGAATTATAGTAAATATCTGCTCATGGATTGAGAGCTGGCTAAAAGACAGGACACAAAGGGTTGTTGTAAATGGAATATACTCCGATTGAACTAATGTGGTAAGTGTGGTTCTTCAGGGTTCAGTATTAGGTCCTCTCCTTTTTAACATATTTATTAATGACTTAGAGGTAGGATAGGAGTGTGGTGTCTCCATTTTCGCTGATGACACAAAGTTGTGCAAGGTAATTAAATCAGATAATGATGTGCTTTCCCTCCAAAGGGATTTACATAAAATTGAGGAATGGGCATCTAAATCGCAGATAAGATTTAATACGAATAAATGTAAAGTAATGCATCTGGGAAGGAAAAATAGCCATGCAATTTATAATCTTAATGGAGCAAATCTAGGTGTATCAGATATTGAAAGGGATTTGGGAGTGCTTGTGGACAACCACCTAGGTAACAGTGCTCAAAGCCAAGCAGCAGTTGCAAAGGCAAATAAACTATTATCATGTATTAAGAAGGGTATAGAAGCGAGGGAAGCAAATATAATTCTGCCACTATACAAATCTCTAGTACGCCCTCATTTGGAATATGGAGTACAATTTTGGGCACCACTTCATAAAAAGGACATTTTAGAGCTGGAAAAGGTACATAGGAGGGCAACAAAACTAATAAGGGGAATGGAGGGGCTAAGTTATGAAGAAAGACTAACCAAATTAAACTTATATTCTCTAGATATGATTACCTTATATAAATACATCCAGGGTCAGTATAAAGATTTGTCAAGGGAGCTTTTTGTTCCAAGAGGTTTTCAACTGACAAGAGGACATCCCTTGAGGTTAGAAGTAAAAAGATTCCACCTTAAAGAAAGAAAAGGGTTCTTCACAGTAAGGGTGGTTAATCTGTGGAATTATCTACCAGAGGAGGTGGTGACAGCGGATTTGATAGATAACTTTAAAAGGGGACTGGATTTATTTCTAATTAAAAAGGGAATTCAGGGTTATCATGGATAATTAGAGAGACAGTATTGATCCAGGGAGAAATACGATCGCCAGTATCTGGGGTCAGGAAGGAATTAATTTTTTTCTTTTCCCTTTGAGACGATTGGCTAAGTCTCACTTGTTTTTCTTTTTTCTGTTTGCCTTCCTCTGAATGAATTAATAATTAAAAAATAAAATTAAATAATTGATTAATAATTAATTAACAACTAATTAATTCATATTTAATCTGCATATTGCAGATCAGAGGAGATCTTAAAAGGTTGAACTTGATGGACTGAAAGTCTTTTTTCAACCTTAATTATTATGTAACTATGATGTAAACCAAGATAATTAGAATAAAGAAGTGAACCTTTAACTTGGTGGTGAGAAAGTCATTAGTGAGGTTTGGTGCCAGAAGCCGGGTTGGAAGGGGTGCAGGAAGGAAGGTGTAGGAAATAAATTGAGTAAGGCAATAAGGAAGTAGAGAGATAGAAATATAGCTGCAGAAGCTGAGTCAGATGAGAGTTTTTTAAGAATAGGTGTAATTATGGCATGTTCTAAAGATGATGGAAACTTGTCAGTGTTTAGGGAAAGGTTGAATACATGTGTGAGAGCTGGGATAAGTGTGGTAGAGATGGGAGGGATTAGCTGTGATGGAATAGGTTCACGTAGACAGGTTGTAAGGCAAGAAATTAATAGTAGACTGGAGATTTCATCCTCATTTACAAGATCAAAGGAGTCCATAATGGGTGTGGGATTGGGAAGGATAAAGACCGAGTGTTGGTGTGAGAAGAAAATTTGTTTTGGATGTTTTTCAATTTTATTTTTAAAGTGGCTGGCAAAGTCTTCAGCTGCAGAAAAGGGAGAGTGTTGAATTTGGCAAACAAACACTTGGGGTTGGAGGACAGATTTAATATCAATTATAAGAAATAGTGCTGTTTGGCATGATTGAGGGCAGAGACATAGGAGCACAAAATAAACTTGTAATGGAAGTCTGCTGAAATGTGAGATTTCCGGCATAGTTGTTCAGCAATGCAGGGGCACTGCTGGATGTAGTGTGTTTGTGTAGTTTGTCATGGTTGTGGATGAGAGTGAGGACGTCTGCATGTGGTTATGATGTGGAAGTTAGTATCATGTTGTACCATGAGGTGGCAGTTTCAGAGCAGGTGACGGTGGTGCGGAGGCTGAAAAGGGGTTGTAGTAGAATAGAAAGATGTTGTGGGTCAAGTGATGAAAGGTTTATGTGGGTTATGGTGGCAGGGGGTGAAGAAGGGCAGTGAGTGGAAGGTGTGGTGAGGTTAAGAGGTGGTGGTCAAAGGGAGTGGGCAGGTGGCAAGGTTGGAGGTTGTGCAGAATTTGGTAAAAATAAGGTCAAGGGAGTGTCCCTCACGGTGAGGCCAAGGGAAGAGGTAAGTGAAAATAATGTAGTGGTTGCATGGGGATCTTGGAGTAACAGTGGCAATGTTGTAAGTGAAGGTATGTTGGAGAGAGAATGTGAGGAGGCCAAGCAGCAAAATTATTGAGAAATTGAGAGAGTGGTCCAGACAGGCGATAGATCACAACACTTAGAAAAATGGGTGAGAAGAGGCGGATAGTGTGAACTTCAAAAAGTGAAAACTGGAGGGAGAAAACTGGGGGTATGAAGTGAAATGTACAGTGAGAGGAAAGTAATACGCCCACACCACCACCTCGTTTGTTTCCAGGTTTAGGTGTGTTACTAAAGTGAAAGTCACCATATGAGAGTGCTGCAGAAACAGGAAGGAGGCTATAAGGAAGAAGAAAGGGTGAAGAAACATTGAGACACAATGTGTAAGCACAAAGCAATAGAATAGATGAAAATAAACGTAACATTTGCTTGCCTTGATTATTCTTGTCAGAGGTGATATACAGATTAACAGCCTTATTAAATTGTGATTGGGCCAATTGAATAGGGCTCTATATAAGCACAAAGCATATTTTTTTACAGCAGTTTTTAGTTAGTAAACTTCAATTCAAAAGCAAGGTCTTCACTAACTAAATACTTCTGTAAATAAAATATGCTCTGTGCTTATATGGAGCCCTTTAGAATTGCCTGAATCGCAAATTAATAAGGCTGTAAGTGTGTTCAATCCTGTATAAGTGTCCCATAACTTGTATTCAGGATCCAGGCCCCACAAATCTTATAGTAGAGTGCATGGACCAAACTGGCTTCACAAAGCTTAATTTAGAGCATACCACTATTCCTTCACAGTTGCATTGCTGTCTTGAGAAATGGAGATCTGAATAATTGTCAGGTGTAGCTGCTTGTAAGATGGAGTCCGAATTTCCATCTAGCAAAGTTTCAGTAACACACGTAATATCTGCTGAATTAACAAGGCCTGGTATTATAACTGTTTTGCTCCTGATCCTAATTACCCTGTTATTGGCGTTTGTTATCTCTTCTATGCATTGATTTTCTGGAGATGCTGGTGAGCTGATGTAATTTGGAATGCAGCGAGAGCCTTGATTTTTCTGTATCCCCTGTGAGTTTTTTAAAGATTCCAAGGGATTTCAAAGTGACAATTAATAAGATTAGCAGACTTGGGAGGACATAGGGATATTAATAGAGCAAATGAATAGTTAAACATTTGTTTTTTTAATCCTTGCTTTTCCTGGAGCATGGGTGTGAAAACTTTCTAGCACAAAGGTGTTAAAATCATTTTAATTGGAGATTCCTTGAGATGCAAAGTTATAAGGCCACATGGATGACAGTTGTTTGTTACAGGCAAATGGTATTATTTAGGTTTTATACTGCCCTAGATTTGTTCACACCCTTTGCCCACCCATTACTTCTCCTTTGCCCTTATGTTAAGATTACCACAAATATGTGTAAAAATACAAGTGTATGTGGGTTTATGTATATTTACAGTATTTCAGCAAATATTGGCTACACTTAGACAGAAAGTAATTGTAAAAAGATATTTCCATACATATGAGCATACTTCTCCATAACCCTGTATTGGCCATTTGAGGCAGGCTGCTGCCCCTGAAAGTGTGCTGCCCTAGGCCTGGGCCTCGTAGACATAGGCAGAAACACTGAATATAAAATCTGGGCTAAATCACAACGTCTTACCTTACACAAACTGCATCTCCAGAGCCGGAAAGCATAGCACACCTGCTGCAAGCATATATGTTTCTAAATTTGAACACATTTCTAAATTTGAATGAAGTAATCTATTTCAGTTCTGCTTAGTCTTAAAGAAGCGTTTAATACTTGTACTTGTAGAAAAGCACTATAAGCTTTGGCATAATAACTCCCCAAGACAGCCTTAAAGGATTGAGGATTTATTATGTCAAAGCTTTTAGATACTGATGCAATGGGTAGACTGGTTAGACATATAAATTATTTGCAATCACAATCTATATTTCTATTGCACCACTACCAAAATTCTAATAATATTACTGCTTGTCATATATTAGTGGTCTAATAAAGGGCTCTCTAAAGAATTGTTAGGTAGGACTTGATAAGTAAAAACTTTATTAAACTATATTAACTCCAGATATCTCCTCTCCCTGAATGAAGCATTGTGTCTGGAGTGGAGCCACCCAGGGGAGAAGCTATCTAAATTGGATTACCAGAACTACAGTATGATAGTAGGTGATGAGTTTTTAAATGGCTAACAGCTCAGGTTACAATGATCCCTGCTACTAATTTGTGTTTCAGATAGTGTTTTTCAAGTTATCACTTTCTCCTGGGCGGTTCCACTCCAGCTTCAATATTTTATTCAAGAATGGGGAGCCTTGGGATGATTTTCTTGTCAAGCTCTACCTAACTATTCTTTAGAGACCCCTTTATAAAACCATTAAACACAACCCTCAATGCTTGAATTTCTCTAATGTGTTTGTTTCTAAAGGCTTAAGTTATGAACCACTGTTATACATTACAATTCATTTATTATAACATTATTA
This sequence comes from Discoglossus pictus, assembly GCA_027410445.1. Classification (NCBI taxonomy): domain Eukaryota; kingdom Metazoa; phylum Chordata; class Amphibia; order Anura; family Alytidae; genus Discoglossus; species Discoglossus pictus. Next base: position 47,757,331 of record CM050172.1, on the reverse strand, counting down.
TACTTAGTATTATAAGAATTATTATTTTTGTGGTGTATGTTGTAGTGTTTTCTATGGCATGTTATCAAATTTAGGTACAGATCTAAAAAAAATTGTCAAACAAAGCTTTAGAAAATGTTGCATTATATATAAGAACCAGCGGTTGAATAAATATGTTGGTGGATGTTGAATAACTGTGCTTTATACTCACATCTCGTATGTCTATAGTGCCCCATAGCTCCCCCTAAAGAAAAAAAGAAAATGGATAATTGGTATAAATCTTGGTCAGAGCCTGAACACTGCACAATTCATCTTCTGTACATAGCAGAATATCCAAGCTTTTGAGCACATAATGTTTCTAAGGTTCTGTTGAGTTATATTGTGTTTGTAAATAACTTAAGGTCAACCTTAATAATTGTGCGAGTCTTTGAACCAGAACATAAGAATGATTTCTACTGAAAGTCTATTGTGGCAGTGAAAATGCCTATGCATAATGCAAGTCATTCACTACAATATGGCATTATAGGGAAACTCTAATTCTAGGCTATAGAAAAAGCATAAGGAGAGATTTTATCAGTAGGTAGTGACCTTATTAGAAGGCTAAACTTCATTAGAAAACCACTACATTTATTTATGCTATTATAAAACTGTAAAAATCTAGTAGTGCTCATCCTAGATTTGTACATTATTATATAGTTATGTATGTACTATGTTTTACTCACTATTCTCCCCCCTCATCGCAAGCTGCAGTTTCTTAAGGAGAAAACCCTGAATTTAATCTTAGGTAGTTCAAAGTCCACCCATAATGCCATTGTCCGATTATCACTTGATTGTCAATGTTAGAGCTGTGCTTGAACACACCCATTTCTAAAGACAAATATACTACAAACACACTAATTATCTGATTGACTTCTAAATTGCAACAGTTTGGTGTGGGACAACTTAAAGCAACATTAAAATGTTTATATATTTGACTCCAAGAGCACAATTAGGCAGGAGAAATTACATAAAGCTAGTTTTTAATCAGAAAATGTATGTCTTTACTGGATTCTTGAAGTAGCCATTACAGTCTGCAGAGGGTTTGCTTATGTCTAAAACGCTGTTTACATTTTTACAGGACAAAGCTTGCAGTTATTGTGGCAAGCTTCCTGCTGCTGTGTATGTGCGGAGCAAGGGGGGAAGTATCAAAATACATATTCAGATCTTCCATTTTTTAACAAATAGTTTACACCTTCCTCCACTGTGTTAATTATCAAATAAAAAACATTTTTATACACATATAATATTTTATAAATAAATTATTGAGTCAATATTAGCACCATTGTATTATATATTCAAAAGAGAACAATTGATGAAACATAGCAGGATAAAATAAGTAAACTTAATTAAAGTCAATTAGAATTAATGATTAGTACCTTACAGTTTTCCAAACACAAGTAAAAAACTGATTAAATATCCATATTTACTCAAATCTATTTTTTTTCTTGCTGTAGCTAATTTAAATAAAGGAAAACAGTTTTTTTTTAATTATTAAATTAAATCAGAAGTTGCTTTGTTTAAGAAGCCTGCTAGAACATACTGTTATATATCACTAGTTAATTGCCCGTCAAAAAATGACGGCAATGAAATCGTAAGTGAGCTAATGCTGTTTGGTGTGTAATAATGAAATATATAATACATTAATAAATGAATATAGTTTACCTATTGAGAAGCATTGTGTTGAAGATCTGCAATCCGTTTTGATGTGGCTGCAGCATTAGTGGTGGGAAGCTGCTGTGTAAGTGTGCTGAATGTGTGCAGTGTAATACTGTGCGTGCGCAAGACGAAACCGTTAGCGTAGTGGTGTACTTCCGCATTGGCGTAAAATGGCGGGTTATCTGCGGTATGCGTCTTTGCGGATTATCCGTAGGTACTTCGTGGTGTTTTGCGAGTTTCTCTTGGTGTTTTGCGAGTGTGGTGTGGTGTTTTGCGTGTTGAGAGTGCTGTAGCCTCGTTTTCGTTTTGTTCGTCGGCCATTTTTTCTCTCGCTTAGCGATTTTATTAGTGTCTAAAGTGTGTTATTTTTATTTAAATTAAGGTGTAACTTGCTTTTTTGAGGTGCGGGATGTTTCCTCTTGCTGTAGGTAAGCTTTTTATGTGTGTGTTGTGTGTATTTATTGTGTTGTAAATGTTTGTATTTCGGCGTGTTGCGTCCGATCTTTGCGAGTTCGTAATGTCTGCTAACGTGTCTCGTATGGTGTTTGCGTGTGTAGCCTCGTTTTCGTTTTACTCGGCGGCCATTTTTTCTGTCGCTTATGAAATTTTTTAGTGTGTAAACTCTTTTATTTTGAGTGAAATGAAGGTGTAAGTTGTTTTTTTGAGGTCCTGGATGCTCCCTGTTGCTGTAGGTAAGTTTTTTATGTATGTGCTGTGTGTATGTATTGTGTTTTGAATTTTGTAATGTTCGCGAGTTGCGTCCGAGTGTTGCGAGGCCGTAATGTGTGTTAACGTGTGTCGTATGTTGTTTGCGTTGCTCGTAAAATTTTGCGAGGGTCGTAATTGGTGTGTCGTGTTGTTTGCGTTGCGACGCTAAGTTTGCGAAGGTCTCAGTTGCTGGCATGGAGCGCCTTTGGCGCTCCATGCCAGCAACTGAGGCCCTCGCCTCGCGAGGCCCGCGGCTCGCTACGCGAGCCCGCAAGCGTTAGCAACAACTCGCATGCTCACAACTATATATGTGATGATTCAAGGCATTTTATTCTCAGTGGGTCAGTAATGCGTTTTGTAAAATATATAAAAGGCAAAAATATAAAATAGAGGAGCTGCACAGTGAATACCCTATGATGTCAGTTCTGATCCAGGATGCGTGAGTAATTGGCTAAGAGGTCAACGTGGAATTCTCACTGTAAAAGAGGAGCAGAGGAATAATTCGATGTAGCTGTCTTTTGTGGCAACATTAGAGTATGTTTTGTTGTTGTTCATTGTGACTATCCCAGATAGGGGTTCTATTCAGCTCCAACACTTCCTGCCTTTGCGCTACAGGAATCACCCTCTTACAGCTGGCAATCTTCTCAGAAGGAATGTGCCTCTCGGTGACCATCAGTTATATCAAGATCAATAGCATGTCAGGAACAAAGGCTCAGCATAGCAAAATAATAAACGCCTTCCCTCTTAAAGAAATTACACAATTCCCTATATATTCCAGAAAGCATGTTTTAATATGGACTCTCTCACAGCTATTCCAAACAGCAACTACACAAAAGGATTTATCTACAGTTACATCATGGTGGGCCGAACACATTCAAATCCCCATCACCCAATAATAGCCATGCCTCCTGGGGTATGTGGCCGGCTGCCTGATGAGGGGCCAGTCAGGGGACAGGAAAACTATGGGCTTGGCTTGGGGAATGCCCCACCCACAGAGAATCAGAGCGGCAAACAGAACAAAGGGCATGTAATTACCCCAACGTCCTGTAATGACATCTTGTGGACAAAAATTGGAATTACGTGTCTCTTCTGTAAGAGAAACAGCTGGCTGGTTTATTTTATACAACTATCCTTTAAATCATGACAGTATATTAGTTAAAGGCAAACCAATCTTCACAAGCACACACCCCTGCGACTCAGTGAAGAGGGGGTCAATCTCCTCAGATTGCCCGTGATGAGCTGACTGCTCCGTTCTGGTGTAAGTCACTGTCGGTTTTAGGAAAAGAATAGTCTGCAAGAGTCCATAGTCCAGTGACCACAGGGTAAAAAATCGTCAATATGCTGCAATAGGACCAGTAATGACACGCAGCACACAATTTCCATGCGTAGTAGGATGTCCAGGGTACCCGGGGGTTTGTGGGAACAACTTCCTATTAGGCCCCCAATTGTAATCCAAAAGCTGAAAGCGGTGAGCTCCAGGGGTGACCACAGAGCATCAACTTTTCCTCACGAAAGGCAATGAAACAGTGTGTCCCTCTGAAGCCAGAACACAACAAATAACCAACAGATACAGCTTCTCAGGGTCTTGGCAGGCTCCTGCACGTGGCCTGATTCTGGGTGTGCAGGGCAGATTTTTGTCACTATTCTCTTCTACCTATTCCAGGGGAGTAAACAATCCTGGTGGTGACCCCAGCACAAACCCCACAGTCCAAGCCAAGTGTCCCTCCTTGGCTATTAGGCCAGTAACATAGTTGCTCCCATCCAAACTATTTGCTTTGCCCCACTTTATAAGTAAAACACTCCCCTGAGGCACCCAGAAAACAGTATTTCCAAGGGGGAAGGTACTGGCCAGATCTGAAAGCCGGCACCCAAATTTGTGGCCCTGGTCTAAAGGCTCCAATCCTCTAGGTTGCATCTGGATCAGCATATGGCATCCCCCTCTCTCTGGAACCACCACCTGGGCATAGCACTCACCTCCTTCTGAGTCCATGGTCATGGTGTTCCCTGGCAGGACCTTACTGCTCTCATCCAGGCTTCTCCTTGGGCCATCAATTTGACAGATATTCTCTGTCTTTCCCACTGCCTTGTCCTTAACAATGGTGTCCCCAGGGCTTCTTGCTGAGCGTGTCCCTGGAACTGTGGCTGGCTCCCTGACATTGGCTATCAGCTGGAGCTCCTTCAAAGGTTCACAGTCCACCCCCAGGGCACAGTGAGCAGAGCGTATCCCATTAGGATTCCCTGAACTTGAACAATCATCCAACGAGCTGTAGGCTTCAAGCACCTCGCGTTGCCAGGCTGTGTCTTCCTCACCCTCATCTGATTGGTGGGGCTCCTCAAAGTACTTGAGCCCAGTTCCACCTGGGCTCACCTCTTAACTGATTGCTTCAATCCTGCAGAAGCTCTCTGCCTCCACTGGGGATATAAGCTACACATCCATAGGAACTGAGGTATAGCAGTTATGTACCCCTCTCCAACCATCCAGGACCTCCCGAATACTTATTTCCAACAGGAGCACCAACTTATCCCTTGTTATATAAGGAGACATTTTAGCCCTTCACTTCTAGAACCTCCAGTACCCCTTGTCTTACTCAGCTGAGGATAACCTGGGGCCAGGGACTAGGACTGGCTTGACCTCACCTCTGCAGTGCTCATTCTCTGGTCTTAGCTCCTTCAATATGTCTTTGATGATAGCCATCCTTGCTGCCGGCTCTTGCACCGAGATCCCACCACTCTGCCAGCAGTTTGTGAAGCTTTTCAGCTCCAACACTTCCTGCCTTTGCGCTACAGGAATCCCCCTCTTACAGCTGGCAATCTTCTCAGAAGGAATGGGCCTCTCGGTGACCGGCAGTCATATCAAGATCAATAGCATATAAGGAACACAGGCTCAGCATAACAAAATAATAAACGCCTTCCCTCTTAAGGAAATTACACCATTCCCTATGTATTCTAGAAAGCATGGTTTATTATGGACTCTCACAGCATTTCGAAACAGCAACTACACAAGAGGATTTCTCTAAAGTTACATCATGGTGGGCTGAACACATTCAAATCCCACACCCAGATTAGCATCACCCAATAATAGCCGTACCTCCTGGGGTATGTGACCGGCTCCCTGATGAGGGGCCAGTCAGGAACCAGGAAAACTAGGGGCTTGGCTTCGGGGGGTGGATCATTGGGCCGCACCCAGAGAGAATCAAGAGCGGCAGACAGAACAAAGGGCCTGTAATTACCCCAACATCCTGCAGTGACATCTTGTGAACAAGAATTGGAATTACATGTCCTTTCTGTAAGAGAAACAGCTCTATTTGACATGGGCTGGTTTATTTTATACAACTATCTTTAAAACATGACAGTATATTACTAAAGGGAAAACCGATCTTATTATTCAGTCATTCAGTCTCATCCTGTTTTCAGTGACCATACGGACCACAGAACCCAAGCACATCTATCTGTGTTTTTGGTGGTGCTTTTTGAGAGTCTTCAGTTTTGAGAGAATTAATTTAACAGAATTAAAATGTAAAGATTTTAGATAAAGAGATTATTAACTTGCAAAAGTATCCTGTTGAAAAATAATTTTAAGCTGAATCAAATTAATTTGGACAATCCCAGTCAGATTGATTGGATAACAATTATTCATTTAAGATAAACTACACTTTAAGAGAATTATAATAAAATAAAAAACAGATGTACAAAGAGCTCCAAATAATTCTTGGGTTGAAATCCTAATATTTAGGGGACAGCTTTATTGTTACGACAAACAGTGTTACACATATGGAATCATGTCTATTTATTAATGGAGTTTTGACAAACAGTCTCATAAAAACTAGAAAAATTATACTTTCACTAATAGACTTATTTCAGAAAAAAACATATTGTCACCCTAGTATCAAGTAATACTTGAGGTATTAAAACTAATTTTAACTAGAAAAACTAGTCTTCATGCTCTTTTTTCCCTTGCAATATTTTTTAAGGAGCAGGTTTTTGATCCCAAAGACATTGGTTTTGCCAGGGAATTCAATGACATTATCCTTCAAGCCACACACATAGTTTGGACGTAGTTTATAAAATATACTTGTGAACTTTCAGAAAAAAAGAGGTAGTAAGGAATATACACTCCTCTCTCAGTGTTTTTAATTGCAAATAATACACTTTCATTCCCTCATTCCACCTTTTTTTCACTTTAATAAAACTACTAATAAAAGTTACGTTTTATATATATATATATATATATATATATATATATATATATATATATATATATATATATATATACATATATACTTGAAAGCCATGAGTACAGAACAAGTTAAACTGTGTATTCTATTTTTCACTTAACTATCATTAATCATAATACACAGAATCAGCACCGACAACAAAATATTATTTTGTCAGTTGGTTCTTTTGATTAAACATTTGAATCTATGTGCAATAAATTTTCTTTTTTCTAATTGTCTTACCATATGGTTTTCTTGTCAAAGATACAGGCCCATCTTGGGGGACCCTAAAAACTTCCCGATACAGGTATACCCCACTTAACTCTACCTATATATATATGTATATATATACAATGGCTATAGTTTTGAACTTGACTTGTGAGTTCTTGAGCCAGATTACAAAACTCAGAATTCTAAGTGTCCATGACACAAATGGAGCACATATTTTTAATGGAGGCGCCTTCTCTCCTCAAATGTATGGTGGCAAAAGGTAAAGTAAACTAGCTGAAAAAGGCAGCTGCCTAGGAGGATCACCTCATTTGCATAGAAACACATTTACATTTCAATCTATTTATATTTCACACATAGACCTTGTCTTCTCTAGTCCAGTGCCATTAAACATGTTCTTTGTTTGGAGGTGGCTGAGGAAGTGGATGTGAAGTGGCAGGCTTGCTGCTCTAAAGAAAAACAAACATGTATATAAATAGTATATAAGGCAGTTAGAAAGTCGTTAGTCATCGAAGGAGCTCCTCAGAACCCTGTTAGTTCAGTGTGATTTTTGCTTTTGAGCAGTCTGTTTTTTTGGTGGAGGCCTTTTCCATGGGCTGAAGTGAGGTTTGAGGGTTTTCAATCTAGATAGAAGAGGACTGATTTCTTCAAGCAACACAGATGGGGTACAATAACTGTCTTTGTTTTGTTTTTGGTTGGAAAGTCTATGCAGTTTCATCCTTAGGTGCAATCTTTGGCTGATTTCACCAATGTAGCAGCCCCTTTCAAATACAGAACACTGTATTATGTACACCACATTGGAGGATGTACATGAATATGACCCTCTGATGTTATAGGTTCCTTTTGTTATGTTAACCAGTTGGACACCATCAGTTAATAACTAATCCGCATATTGCAGTTCAGAGGAGACCTTAAAAGGTTGAACTTGCTGGACTAAAAGCCTTTTTTTCAACCTCAATAACTATGTAACTATGTAACCATTTTATCTAGAAGTATTATTCCATCTAAAACCTGAAAATCAAAATACTCAGAGGAAATTTCAAAACCATCCAGCAGAGTAAAACATTTGAAATGAAAATTATTAGATTATTTAATACAAAAGATACCGGACTTAATATTGACTGGGGATTTTTTTCTCACTATCAAAACTTCTTGTGACTGACACATTCCACATTTCTTGCCGTGCTTTAGTGGTGTTTTTATAATCCTCAATTTGTGGGGATATGGCTCTGTTTTTTCTTATCTAAAACCTGGTCTATAGACTTACATACTTGACCTATCAGGACACTCTAATCTCTACCCGGTTACTTAGTTTTTTTCATTCCCTTAGTTCAGTATTGTTTCTGACTTGATAAAGAGAGATACATCTCCGAAAGCCCATCATTTCAATGCCCTTTTAAATTATTTTTAAAATGTTACTACATTAGGAGCCAGTTTCACAAAACATTTAAATCAAAACAAACTAAAGAAATAATCAGGCATAGCTGCAATTAAAGTACTACCTTTACTGTAAGATTCCTCACTAACAGAGCCTACATCCAGCTAAACCTGGATGTAGCAAAAAAAAAAAAAACATACAGTCCAATACTTGATATTCCAATACTGGCCTGTATCCTTAGAAGTCCAGTCTTTCACTCTTTTTCTGCGGCTTGCTTATCAGCTTCATGTTTCTGTACATCTGTGTCTTTTCTCTGTCTTCATAGAAAAACACTTTTCTCTCTGGGTGTCTCTTGCAGCTCCAATAAACACTAATCTGAATTCCTCTCTTTGTAGCTCTCACAAAAAAAGTATACATTTCCGTAAGTCTGTAATCTGCTTTAAGCAACTTTTCAAGGCTGAAGGTCCCAAACTACATCATTGCCTGCCTCTAGTAATCGTGCATAAACACCCATTTCTCTGGCCCTAGTCTTCTAGAGTCAGATGGTATGTGGTTACCAGAAGTGTACGTCAAGTACTTTCTTTAGTTTTGTATTCAAGGGGTGTTTAAATGGCAGAGGTTACTTTGTGTGTAATGACATGGGGCTTGTAACCCTTCTGCCTGAAGGATTCGGATAGTGTTTTTAAATGTTTATCACAGCCCACAGTGTTTGAGCATATGCAATGGTATATATTTGCTTTACTGTAAATGACAGCTTGCTTAGCATGGGAGGGTTGGAAACTGTAGATATGGACGTAGCTACATTTGTCTGTATGTTTCCTTCATACAGATGAGTTGAGTGTGCCATTGGTAATGGTAATGGTAGTGCACAGACAGTTCCCCTGTACTGCAGAGAAATCCATTTTACGTTTAATAGATGGATGGATGGAAGGTATTTAAGGAATTTTGGAAGTCTCTGAGGTATTTTTACTCCTTCTGTCCATATGACGAACAGATCATCAATTTAGCGGTAGGGTTTGTGAACATATGTGAATAAGAATCTCTGTTTGGTGCATTGTGGTGCCATTTTGGTACCCATTGCAGTCCTCATTATGTTTGCCCAATAAAAAAAGGTATCACTATATACTGCAATACTCACAGCCACCTCACTCTTCTCATATATATATATATATATATATATATATATATATATATATATATATATATATATATAAATATATAGGGGGGATACACATGTGATATATGTGATATATTTGAGATACATGTAAGATAGGATATAAGCTATATCACTTTATTCATGGGATGTATGGCATATCTGCACTATTGACTATTTTGCATTTACTAAGAGGACATTCCACGGGTAACCAGCCCACATTACAGACAGATTTCAGTATATAATTACAATAGAAATGCTAGTCCATGAAATAAGTATATATGTGTACATTTGAAATAAAATAGATATGGTGTCCGCATATTATTGTTCAAGTATGATCTGATTTATAGCATTATACTTCTCAATAGTCCATTTTCTTGAGGGGCTCATGAAGAGTTCTTTTTCAGGAACTCATATACTATGCTTTGTAATCCACTGATTGTCTAAAGAGGATTTCTTATCATCATTTATTTCAATTTCAATTTAATTTTAATTTTAATTGTAACTAATGATTGTATTTTAAGTATAATAATCATTTTTCTTGCTCTTTTTGTTTTATATTTATTTATTAATATAGAAATTAATGTTGTTATGGTCTCACTATTGACACTCAAAATTATTCATATTATACGCACACTTTCAATTATGATTATAACGGTCTTTCATATAGTAATGTATATTGATATAAAAATTATCAGTGGAGCAGCTTATTTTTACATATATACATATGTGTTTTCCACTTCATAGGTATATTATCATTGAGGAAGTCACAGCAAAAAGTGAAGAAACACATTTGATTTATGTTTTTATACAAATTTCCAAATTGATTTTATTTTGTACTTATCAATTCCCCAATCTTTGTATCAATTTTACCTGAATATTATCGCAGAAATTTATTATTTTTGTTCCAATCATTACACATGTTTTTGAGTCCAATATTACTATTATTATTATGTGAACAATATCCACTGGATCATACTATCAAGACTCTAAATAGCACAACAACATACACCTCTTCTATTGGAGAAAATAGAGGAAGGGTCAACACCACAAGGTGCACTTGGTGGGAACCAGAAGCAACGTACGCCAGTTCAGAAGGAGATCTGACACTAAGCTACTGTACATAAATACCTCATATTTCTGAGGTATGTAAAGGTGAGAGTCTACCCACATATGATTATTCTTACTATTCCAAGTCTGTTAAGATCGCAATTGATCTGCACCAGATCTTGTGTGCTTTCTCTCCTCCCCCACTTGTTTTTCTCATATCTTTAAGACATTGAACAGTGTCCAGAGAAATAGCCGCACATCTCTAAAACGGTAGACCGGCAATAGCATCATCCATACTAATTGGACAAAATTATCTATTTTTCTCTACACATCGCCCAAGCACTAGTAGCCTTAAGAGTTGGAATAAATTACACACATATATATATATATATATATATATATATATATATATATATATATATATAAACTTAATAGTAAGCACCTATAGGCAGCAGGAGTAAATTTTTAAGAACAGCAAACAGGTTTGTTAAAATTGCACTTTAAAGATAACAGTTGTTTTTTTATGACAAAGTGCTTGATTTATCCTGTGAGCCGTCTTGTGTAGATGTGAACAGTATAGAATCCGGAAGAAACATTTTCTGCCTACCTTTTTTTGTAGAATATTGTTTAAATCATGCTCTTTTAAATGCAGGATCAAAATGTATCCTTCTATATATATTTCTATGTATACATGCATAATCTATTTAAATAGCATTTTCAAACAGGAATCTCTGTTCTTTTCTCTTGTTTTAACAGGATTATAGGAAATTAGTTTCATAATCAGGGATGCAGTGATTCATGGTAACTGTGGAGATGTTTCAAAAGCCATTAACAGTTACCAGGGAAATGCAAGAAATTAGGCTGTTAACAAGGCAATAATAGTCATGTTAAAAAAGTACAGCGAGAGGCTAATTGAAAAACGTGTTTTAATAAAAGTATATTGTAGCCAAAGGAATTTGGTATATTAACTTACAGTTCTTAATAGTTTTATATTTGCAAAAAGCTCCTTTTGAAAGTTAAAGGGACACTGCCACTCCAACAGAAAGTTGATTTAATTTTCTGAGCAATACAGCAATGTTCAGGAATGGTCCAGTTTACAAAAAACGTTTAATTCGATGAATAGAAAGTTTTTCTTTTTTTAAAGATTATGCTCAGAAAGAAACTTTGGGGTGACAGAGTCCCTTTAAAATGTTATTTAACAAACTACTCACTATCAGTACAAACAAAGCTGCTATGGTCCCCCTTCACATACATTTCACCAATTTTCAGTTTTTTTTCATGTACTGCTATTTTATAAAAAGGGTGTCTATTAAAGGTATATCTAGGTTTCACTTTTTTTAATGTTTTCTAATATAATACCTGCTGATTATATATGATACGCACATTACACTGATTCTCATTCTACATACAGATTTATTTTAAAAACAAAATTGTTTTGCACACCCCCATAGGTATTTATATAGGCACCTGTTTTTTAATCCTATACTAACCTTCAAGCCAACAGCACCTGAGCTCCACCTTGCTTCCTTGTGCAGTGAAAACAAGACTACCCATTCCATGATAATTTGCTGCACTAACTGACTTCGCAATCATTTAAAACAAATATCAGGGTAAGTTTGTTAATGTTTATTTTGATGAGGGTTTTATTTTTTGCCGTGTTGTAGCGTGCGATGAGTAGGGAGACCAGGTTAACACCCTTCCCTGCGATGATGTCTTTCCTAATGTTTGCAGGAAGGAATTGAGTGGGAAGGATAGTCAATGGAGCAGTTGTTTTCGCACCTTCGATGGTAGGTCGGGCTTCCATGATTTGCTTAGGATCAGGTTTAGTAGGGTTCTTCAGTCTTGGAATGAGGCATTCTAGGGTGATGGATGATGCTGCAACATCAGAGATTTGATAATGATAGATGATGAATTATAGTTAACTAGTCGCTAGGCACTGGCTCACGATCTCTGTGCTGGACTAAGATCCGACAGAGCTCGGCCTTACAAGCAGTAGCAGGAAAGGGGATGCCCCTATCAGTAAATTCTTGGGCCAATCTGGGTACAGTCCATACTCGGGATGACTGGCTTCCAGCAATTGACTGACCCCTGGCAGATTAACACTGAGCCTGTGAGATGATGCCTTCCGCGTCTGAAAGAGCTTGATCAGTCATAATGAAAGAACGATAAGCCTGAGAAAATTAAGATTGAATTAGATGACGTGGTCATAATCATTTTAGTGGATAATGGACCCGTGTTAAGTCAACTGGTATTTGGAGCGACAATAGCGGGGAGAGCTGGACGATGACATTGGATTGTTGAGAAGACTTTGGTGGTGATTTCGATGACTAGTGGGGTTTTCCGATCTTTGATTATTTATGTATGCTAGTGTGAGTTGCTGGGGACAGATAGCTCACAAGCGGTGTATGGCATGCGTACTGAGGGCCAATACGTGAGGGTGTCTAGATTGCTAGTGAGACGCTGGCTGACCCGGGCGAATGAACATGTTGTGAGTCTGAGGAGTTGGTGGAATTTGGGTTGATGGTATTAGGAGTGGAGAGTCATTAACTTGAGAGAAAGAGGTATGATTCTCACCGAAGTGGGTAGGTACAAAAGCCGAGATGTTATGAGATTTTGGAGGCAAGCTCAAAAACACAGACTATATTGAACATGGGATAGAGTGGTGTCATATGCTGTCAGTTTGTGGGGGCTTCGGTGAATATGCAAAAATGTTCTAGTGTTCAGCACTGTAGCAAGTGATTGGGATTGAAAGCCGGTACGTGAAACGATAAGTTGGTGATCATACTGCTGAAAGGGTGGAGCTTATCAATGGCAACTCAGTATGGTGGATGGAACCGTGTGGGAGACCAGGTGCATAAAGTGGGATGATCATTGTCCTGGCTTGTATGCTTGCCTTAATGGCAACATTAGACTAAGGCAAAGGATTAGACTGGTCAGAGAAGTTACTGGGGAAGACTAGTTGCTGAGGAGTCAGCAGATTGATGTGACTGTTGCCGGTATGGCAGTAAATTGTGACAGTAAGATGAGTGAAAGTGTGCAAAGTCGATGTTCCCAATTGTATGAGACGCGTTTGCTGGGATGTTGGTGTGAGGGTGAATGGACCTCGGCAAGACTCCTGGAGATGGTTTTCTGAGAAAGGGCTTGGGGTGTACCAAACTCTGGTGGAACGAGTTAGGTAACAATGCTGTGGTAGAGGATGAATTTTAGCTAGTGATGTCCCGAACAGTTCCCGGGGAGAACTATTCGCGGCGATTTTTGCATGTTCGCGTCCGCCGTGAACGGCGAACACATGCGCTTTTCGGTTCGCCCCCTATACTTTATCACTGAGGAAACTTTGAACATCTTTTATTTTATTTTATAATTTTTTGTGTGTAATCTATGCCTGCCTGCCAGCGTGTGTGTGGGACAGGCTAACACCTAACAGCTTATATTGTGCTTATTTTCACTACTCATACCTGGTGGTGTAACATACATTGAAAACAACCATTTTTTTCCTGTAATCTGATTTCAGTTGCCTGCCTGTGTCAGGCTCACAGCTTATATTGTGCTCAGTGACATAAAACAACACTTTTTTGACTGTAATAGATTGAATAGCAATTGCCTGCCTACAGACGTGTGTGTGAAGCCTATTGCATCTACTCTGCCAACTTTTGCCAGCGCACAGTGACACTCATATCTGGTGGCACCTTAGATTGCATGCGCAGTGCCCCAAATTTGAAGTGGGAGGACCGACCAAGCATCTTTTTCCATCTCCCGCTTCCAAAAATCCATGCCATATACACGTCCCCTGATAGTGGACGTAACAGGGATTAAACCGATAGGAATAGTACTACTTAACAGTACACACCTTATAATAATGCAGACAGAGGCAACGCGTATAATCTTCCATGCTGTGCAGTGGAAGCCCCCAGACTCTGACCTGTGTATAATCTTCCATGCTGGGCAGTGGAAGCCCCCAGACTCTGACCTGTATATAATCTTCCATGCTGGGCAGTGGAAGCCCCCAGACTCTGACCTGTGTATAATCTTCCATGCTGTGCAGTGGAAGCCCCCAGACTCTGACCTGTGTATAATCTTCCATGCTGTGCAGTGGAAGCCCACAAACTCTGACCTGTGTATAATCTTCCATGCTGTGCAGTGGAAGCCTCCAGACTCTGACCTGTGTATAATCTTCCATGCTGTGCAGTGGAAGCCCCCAGACTCTGACCTGTGTATAATCTTCCAGGCTGTGCAGTGGAAGCCTCCAGACTCTGACCTGTGTATAATCTTCCATGCTGTGCAGTGGAAGCCCCCAGACTCTGACCTGTGTATAATCTTCCATGCTGGGCAGTGGAAGCCCCCAGACTCCGACCTGTGTATAATCTTCCATGCTGGGCAGTGGAAGCCCCCAGACTCTGACCTGTGTATAATCTTCCATGCTGGGCAGTGGAAGCCACCAGACTCTGGGAGTCTGAAGAAGAGGAGTCAGAGGAGGAAGGTGGCTTTGAGGAGGTGGAAGACCAAACACAGCAGGCGTCCCAGGGGGCTTGTTGTCACCTTTCGGGGACCCTTGGTGGCTGGGTGGAGGAAGAGACCTTCAATGACATCAGTGAGGACAAGGAACGGGACATCGCTAGCTTGGTATCCAACCTTGTGCAAATGGGGAGTTTGCGGTTGTGCAAAGGGACTGTTTGCGGTTGTTTGCGGTGCATTAAACAGGGAGATTGGTCTGTTAATGTGAAGCGGGTGTAACCCTTACACTACCTGATCGATACAACATCATACCTGATGTTTTAAAGCATGTTTATCCAAACAATTTAGGAATGTTAGGTGATTTATGCCCTTTATGGCTTAAAACCAGGCTCTGCATTAACAATGTAATTTTCCGTGGGAGTTTTGCCATGGATCCCCCTCCGGCATGCCACAGTCCAGGTGTTAGTCCCCTTGAAACAACTTTCGCATCAGTATTGTGGCCAGAAAGAGTCCCTGTGGGTTTTGAAATTCGCCTGCCCATTGAAGTCTATGGCAGTTTGCCGGGTTTGCCCGTTCACGAACATTTGATGGAAGTTCGGGTCCGCTGTTCGGGAACCGAAAATTTGATGTTCGCGGTATCACTAATTATAGCTACTACAGGATTTATCTAATATGTTATATGAATTAGACTGTAGAGGAGCTGATGGTGGCAAAGATTTATAAGAGTTTTGTATAAGGTGGTTTTGCTGAAATAATTCAAAGCTATTTTTACTATTTTATGTATCTGCAAGCAGTTGATAGACAGATTGGCAGCCAGGTGATGGCAGGTGGCTGCCAGACATACTAGTAGACACATGATGCATGGTATCACATCATGAGAAACCTATGCCAGTAGAATGCTGACATTCACTGTGTACGCATTGCACTAGCTTAGGTTCTCTTTTGTCCAGTGATTAGATTACTGTTCAACTGTGTTGCGGTTGATACTATGTTGATATGACAAGGATATGTTTCAATTCTCCAGTTTTCTTTTGTTACGTGTGGAGAGAATTGATATTTAAAACTAAATTTCACTCCATTTATTTAAAAATATTATGAGCTATATTTTGGTTGCAAAGTAGGAGAACAAGAAAAGAACTGTGCCCCCATATTTGCTGTGTCACCAGTGTTAGGCTTCTGACAGGATGGGTAATTGGTTCCTACCATATGCGTTTTGCAGTTCCCAAAGACCATTCATCAGACTGCCTAACAAACATTTCAGGAATAAGATCTAAATCCAAACACACAGGAAAATACTGAACATTACACTACTTTTGAAGCAAGTACATCTTCTTTTGAGCCCCATCTGTTAACTCAAGATGAATTTAATTACCTTGATCAAGATATGAATTCTTCCAAAAAAAACAGATTGAACTTTTGTGGTCTGGAATTTAAAAGCTGGAATTTAGTTTACTGTAACAATATTTGTTCTGTCATGATCATAAAAAAACAGAATGGAGACTCTTCCTTGACTCCTCTTGCATAATGGAAACAAATGTTATTCTATGCTGTAAGCGTATACTGCTAATATGAAACTATTGTCTGAAAATATGAATTCCTTTTGGAAAGAATTCAGTATGTCAAATAAGGCTGGAACATCTTTGGTGATTTGAAAGTCATTGCACTGTTACTTGGATTGCACATCGTCTATACTAGATTTTGTTGTTTCTTGAGTTGGACAGTTGAGACAGGAAAAGTCGTTACATCAAGAACAAACTGTCCAGAGCCTCAGTCACTTACTTCGAGAAATAAATATTTTGCAACTCCAACAAAACTTTGATGCTATGGATACAAATGGTGATAAGTTTGCTTATTTTAACAAAAATAAAAGTTCCCTGAAAATAATAATGCTAAAATTAAAGAAGGCATTTTTGTGGGCCCTGAAATTAGATTTTTGATTTGAGATGAAGGTCTGTTAAACCAAGTTGAAAAAACAGCGTGGAGAGTGTTCAAAAGTGTTACCGAAAGTGTTTTTGGAAATTTTAAAGCACAAAACTACTGTGACATTGTGATTGAACTTTTTGAATTTGTTGTTAAGTTGTGTTCAACTCCCTGTGATCCTATGGACAGCAGCACACCAGGCATATGTCAGCCACTGCCCCTCTGAGCTCTCTCAAGCTGAACTGTTACATTCTTTCAAAGTAATGGGATGTCCCTACTACTGGACACTTAAGAGAGATATTCCAGATGCTAAGTACTCAAGAAAATCATCAACTCTTACTTTTTAAGTTATGTGAATAATGTTACAAATGTATGTGAATAAACATTTTTTTTAGATTTACTTGTGTGTCACTTAAAATTCTAGTATGATAGAGAAAAACATTGTAGCATATTTGAATTTAGTATAACATTTCTATTACAATCACAGAGTTTTTCATGTCTAACAAAAATAAATTGCATTTTGTAAACCAATGTAATAAACATCCTACAGTGTGCAAAAATCTTTTGTTTCTAAAATTACAGGTCCTGGATTCAAATCATTCTTCTTCCCTTTTTTTTACTTTACACAAATATTTGTAATTTATTTCAAATAATTATTGAAAAAATGTTACAACTCACCTATATATTTTCTATTTTTTTTTAACAAAAATAAAGATTACTATTTATAAAGCAAAGACTGTACCATAACCACATTTATAAAACACATGTTAGTCCAATATTTTAAGTGTTGTGTTTCTCAAAATACAATCTGTCCATTCCAGCAACTAGCAAACACAAATTCTTACTGTAAGTATTTAATACAACTTAAAACTGCATTCTGTTCAAACTGTTTGTTAAATAAACTAAAATAATAGTTTGTACTAGAAATGTAGTCTGAAAAAAAAAACATTGCCAGAATACTATATTACTTAATTACATGTGATCTTTATGACATGGTATAATTTAAAGGAAATAAAAAATGCTATCTGTTAAAAAAGGCAGAAGGGAAGGATCAAACCTGGGGTTGCACTTTCATATCTATTTGCACTAGGTTAAATGTACACATGATTTCTAGTAGTTGCAAAGGAACAATATAAATAATTTAGAGCTAATGATTTAATTGTAACAGTTCTTTTCACATTTGCTGCACATTTCATTCAAATTAGAGCCATTGCTGGTGCCTATTATTATGTACTAGCGAATTGCCCGTCAAAAAATGACGGCAATGAAATTGTAAGGTAGCTAATGCTGTTTGGTGTATAATAATGAAATATGTAATACATTACTAAATGAATATACTGTACCTATTTTGAAGCATTGTGCTGAAGAGCTGGCAATCTGTGTTGATGTTGCTGCAGCATTAGTGGTGTGGAGCTGCTGTGTAAGCATGCTGAATGTGTGCACTGTGTGGTATGAATATCCGTAGGTCGTTTGTTGCGTTTTGCGAGTTTGTTGTGGTGTTTTGCGAGTTTCTTGTGGTGTTTTGTGAGTTTAGAGTGCTGTAGCCTCGTTTTCGTTTTGTTCGGCGGCCATTTTTTCTCTCGCTTAGATTTTTTTTTAGTCTCTAAACTGTTTTATTTCGAGTAAAATCGAGGTGTAAGTTGTATTTTTGAGGTCCTGGGTGCTCCCTCTTGGTGTAGGTAAGGTTTTTATGTATGTGCTGTGTGTATGTATTGTGTTTTACATTTTGTAATGTTCGCGAGTTGCGTCCGAGTGTTGCGAGGCCGTAATGTGTGTGAACGTGTGTCGTATGTTGTTTGCGAGTGTCGTAATGTGTGTGTCGTGCTGTTTGGTTTGCGACGTGAAGTTTGCGAGGGTCGCAAATGCTGGCATGGAGCGCCTTCGCCTACGGCGCTCCATGCCAGCAACTGAGACCCTCGGCCACTGCCCTCGCTTCGCGAGGGCCGCGGCTCGCTGTGCGAGCCCGCAGCGTTAGCAACAACTCGTACGCTCACAACTATATATGTGATTCTGACAGAGCAGGGTAGGTCCAAATCAGCCTAAAACCACAAACTTTTAAAAGTTCATAACTCAGTTGATTTATCAGCAATTTTAAAAAGGAAATCACATGCTTTTCCTTCACTATCAGTATGTGCAAATCACATATGGTTCACTGTTCTTTTAAAGGATGTGTACTAGAAATCAGGATCAGTATGGTATCAGAAAGATCTTGTTGCCATTATTGCCATTATTTTTTACCTCTTTATCACTGCTCCCTCTGGTCTTGTAATACGAAAGTTTGAGATCCTCCAGAATGAAGCGGTATGTTCTCCACTGAAATTTCTGTAAGCAAATAGAGAAGCAGATGGTTCTTTATTTACAAGGTTCCTGGTGGAATCTCATTATGCATAGTGTGGTACTGAATGCAGCAAGAAATATAAGGACATTGTCACCCTTTCCAAAAAAGTTTGATTCCTTCTAAAGAGAATTAAAAGTATGTAACACCCAACTGTACATGGCTGTTTTGGCCGGGGATTCGCCTGTGAACCGAACACTTTGTGAGACACACAGCTATTTCTTTCCTTATACCTATACCTGCGACCATTATTTTTTTTGTTTGTTTGTTTGTTTGATTTGGTTCAGGTGAGGTTCATAACCTGTGGCAAATGGAGATTTATTTAAAGTTATTTTTCTGTCGCGTGAACAGGAATGAAGTAAGCAAAGTGTTTTGTTTACATTATAACAGTTGACATCTTTGGATTATCATTTTTAGATTATAAAAAATATATTAGGCTAATATGTCATGGTAACAGCATAATTTTGTATTCTTGAAGTGTGTAAACAGATAAGTAAAAGCAACTTCCCAAAAGGGTTGATTGCTATGTCTATAGTGCTCCACAAACGATATAAAGAGGACAGTGCAATTAAATATATAAAGTTGGCTCGTGCAGGGATGGGTATAGATAGAGAAAAGAAAAAGTGGATATTACTCTGAGTTCATTCAATGGTCAAACCAAATAAAACCACTATGGGAGAAAGTAATGGAAATGAAATGCAAATCGTCTAACTTTGGAATTATATAGTTCTCCAAATAGTGTCCTTTCTTCTTCCTGGTTGTGTCCAGAATAGTCCCAAGTGTAATTAATGTGTGTCCTCCAATAAAATTAACCCTGGTTGCAAGGCCGCTTCCTCCAGACAAGTACTGTCCACAAAGTACTCCAAAAGCCAAAAACACAAGAAGAGGGATGGGAGGGACAAGCGCAAAGCCAAACCAATAGTGAAGTATGTACATCAAGGTTTATTATAGCAAATAATTAAAACCATTACACTCACATTCAATATGATATCAATTCACGTTATATATGAGATGTCACAAATATTGTTCTATCGTCCTTATGTCGCTTGTTGTTTTTAATACAGACGGCCCAATGTTCAGTGTCCAATAGCCCAATATAGCAATTGTTACAGGGATACTTTTACAATTAAAGATAGAAAACAAATAATAGAAACTGTCTTAGTGCTTCAGTGGCCACGCACAGATCCAGACCTGACTCCCCAGACTGAGACATAAGATGCTCCAATATCAGTGAGTTTAGGGTCAGCACAAATGACAATTCATATAATGTTTGCTCTAATCTTTATAATGGTGGATCTAATTAAGACCCATCTATAGGGCTTCTCACATCAGGGAAAAATAGGACCAATATTGTGAAAATAGGTAAAATAGCAGCAACAATAAAATAAATAATGTAATTATAATAAAAGATACAAAAATCAAATTGGTTCCTTCCAGATGCGTTTCGGCCAAGTCTTGGCCTTTCTCAATGGTGAACTTGAATAAAAATGTTCCCCTGATATTTGGGCTGTCTTTATGCATCCTCCTCAGTGCCCTTTCCCCTTCTCATTGGCGCCAAATTCCCATCATCCACCACTCCTGGAAACCAGAAGTGACGTCACTCCCGGCATGCATTCGTCCTAAACCGGAAGTGGGAGGAAAAAAATGGAAAAAAATGACAGATTTCCTTCAAGCATCTACTTAGATATTCGTCATTTAACAATATGGACCGGTGTTTCCTCATGCATTTCTTTATTTCTTTAGATGCTGCATTGAATTGGGTAGATGCTTGAAGGAATACTCTGCGATAACGTATAGACGGAACAACAGTTTGAAAACCATCTTAGCCACGAGTGACTTGAAAAAAGAAAAACAAAGAGATGGATCTGGCTCTAAAAATTGGCAAACCAAGTTTGGGGTGCATAGGGTGCAAAATCAAGGGGTGCATTGCTAAAGAAAAAACATAAGGAAAAATTCACTTCCACCAGGCATCGTTTGATATAAGACAACTGACGAACTGTCTATCGGATTTCGTGGTATATGTTATCACTTGCCAATGCCACAAACAGTATGTGGGACAAACTAAAAGAAAACTTAAAACTAGGATATGGGAACACTTGTATAATGTGGGAAGAGGATACCTCCACAATGGATTCTCGAAACAATTCATAGAAGAACATCAAGGTCTGTAGATGGTATTGTAATTCAGATTGCAAAGAAAATATACAATTCCCATAGGGGTGGAGATAAGGTTATGAGACTCAGGAAGTGTGAAAAAAAGTGGATATATAGGCTTAGCACTTTAAATCCGACAGGCCTTAACCTGGATATAGGCTTAGCAGCGTTTATCTCCGCTTGAGATTTTACCATCTGTTTAGAACTATCACTCTACCAAGATATAGTTATATCCATTTTTGATCCCACTTTCTGGGCCATCTTTTTTATTATTGCATGTTTCTTTATGTGCCCCCCCCCCCCTTTTCTTTGGGACTATTTTAGTCCTTCTTCCCCACCTGTACTACTGACCACGTATTGATCTTGTGTAGTCCATCCCCCTCTGTTTCATACTTTCATTGACTGACAGGAGTAGTAGTAAAATTGTATTTTAAATATATCTTCACTACATTCATGGACTTAAGGATTGTGGCCCATAATGACACAACTTTTAAATATGTATTTTCTATAGATATATTTTTCATCTTATTTCTTTCATTATTTATCTCAACTCATTTTTAACTTCATTATATTCATGTAAGAGTCGGACCTTTATATAGCTAAATGCCCCCTTTTTTCTTTATATTATAATACCTGCCATGTTTCATGTATGTTTTAAAGAAAAGCTTGATATGAATGTTTTCTGACATCTAGTTGTGAGCCTCTACCCATTTTCCTACCATAGCAACCTGTTTTGAATAGAGATGTGTGGAGATTTACTGTGGTGTAGACACTATGGGCCTCATTCTATTACCGGCCGTAGGAGATGCGGGCCGCAAGGACTGGCGGCAAGCTTTTCTGCTATTCTATTCCCCTCCGGCTGGGGATTCCGGCAGGCTTGCGGCCGGCGCCTTGCTATCCCTTGCGGCCGCACGCGCCGCAGGAAAGCCTTTGATCTAAAACGGCCGCAAGAGTTTCGGGCGCAAGAGTTTCGGCCGCAAGAAAAGCCTGGTTGCTATTCTATTGCTCCGGGAACCCTCTCTGCAAGGCTAGAAGCGAGCCGCAGCTTACTTGCAGGAAAAAGGTCCCGCTAGCACCAATTAAGCACATTATAAAGCCAAAATAAAGCCATCCTGCACTCTGAGGAGACTAAAAAGTGATTGTAGGTGTTAGCAAAAATAGCACAACATTCCCCTACACTCAAATCCGTAAAAAACATATTTTTTAATTTATGTCAAAAATCCATGTAAAAAGTCCAGAGTGCTTGGAGCACCTCAGACCCGGCCACGCTGCGGCCGTTTTAGATCAAAGGCTTTCCTGCGGCGCGTGCGGCCGCAAGGGATAGCAAGGCGCCGGCCGCAAGCCTGCCGGAATCCCCAGCCGGAGGGGAATAGAATAGCAGAATAGCTTGCCGCCGGTCCTTGCGGCCCCGCATCTCCTACGGCCCGTAATAGAATAAGGCCCATATTATACTATGGCAAGGTTAATTTATTACCATGTGGAATAACTATCTCTTTGGGGCAAGATATAATTAGTAAGGATTTTAAGAAGTATCTCTTAATAGTTGTAAATGCAATAGGCATAGAAATATATTGATATTCTATTTTCTATTTTATCTTTTACTATATATGTTTTAAAGGTCCATATTGTGGGCATAGTAGGAATATCTCATCCTATTTTGTACTATATTAGACCACATATCATTATAATTATTATTATTTCTTATTTTAATGTATGTTTTTTATTACAGTGTGTTTGACATATGTTTAATAGTTGATATATATATACTTATAGCATTATGTTTTTATTGACCTACTTGATTGCAAATGTTGATGGTATACATATGTTACAGCATATAATATTTATTATTTTTCATTTTCTATTTGGGCTTTATATGTCTGTGCATCCCCCTGTTTATTTTTATTTTTTGTCCCCCCCCCCCCCCCCCCCCCCACTTCTGGTTTCTGGCACAACGCATGCTAGGAGTGACGTCACTTTCGCCCCCCCCCCCCCCCCCTGTTTTCTAGTGCACTGCATGCCGGGAGTGATGTCACTTCCGGGGTCCTGTGTTGTTTCTTTCTTTCCCTTCCACGTCCGGTTTCCGGCGCAATGCCTGCCGGGAGTGATGTCACTTCTGGTTTCAGGTTTCCGGGAGTGGTGGGTGATGGGAATTTGGCGCAATGAGGAGAGGAAAGGGCACTGAGGAGGGTGCAAAAGACAAACCAAATATCAGGGGAACATTTTTATTCAAGATCACCATTGAGAAAGGCCAAGACTTGGCTGAAGCGCGTCTGGTAGGATCCAATTTGATCTTTGTATCTTTTATTATAATTACATTATTTATTTTATTGTTGCTTCTATTTTACTTATTTTCACCATATTGGTCCTCTTTTTCCCTGATGTGAGAAGCGCCATAGATGAGTCTTAATTAGATCCACCATTATAATGATTAGAGCAAACATTAAATGAATTGTCATTTGTGCTGACCCTAAACTCACTGATATAGGAGTATCTCATGTGAGGCTTGCTAACCTCAACAATAGATGTCTCAGTCTGGGGAGTGAGGTCTGGATCTGTGCGTGGACACTGAAGCACTAAGACAGTTTCTATTATTTGTTTTCTATCTTAAATTGTAAAAGTATCCCTCTAACAATGGATATATTGTATATTGGACTATTGAGACACTGAATATTGGGCCGTCTGTATTAAAAACAACAAGCGACATAAGGACGACGGGACAATATCTCTGACATTTCATATATAACGTGAATTGATATCATATTGAATGTGAGTGTAATGGTTTTAATTATTTGCTATAATAAACCTTGATGTGTATACTTAACGATTAGTTTGGCTTTGCGCTTGTCCCTCCCACCCCTCTTCTTGTTTTTTTTAGAAGTGTGTAGTTACAATATTATATAACGGTTTTATGCCGGGAATGGAGAAATTAAATAAGAATGTTGGTTACATGTGAGCTACAACTAACAATGAATTGAGCATACAACACACTGTACTAGCTTTTTTATTAAAAAATAAATAATTCTTGAGATATACACAATTATCTTGGTGGCTCCAATATGATAACCTGCAGCTCCAGTATGGCAGTATGTGCTACAGGGTCCTAGATTAGAATAGGGGAGGAGAATTGAATACAAGAGAAGGCCATTTTTGCCACTATTGATGCACTTTAAATTAAAAAAAACAGCCCCACTTTCTTGTTTCTTTTAGATAATAGATAATTTGATATGGATATTCTGAACAAGAACACTTCAAGGCGGAGTGGCAACAGATTTTCTGATCTTCATTCAGTTTCTACTATTTATGGGAAAGTAGGGTTTGAGCTTCTAATTAATCGGTGTCAAGAAATGTGCCAATTTTTTTCACTTCTTTACTATTTGTAGATTTTACATAAGCAAATTAGCATACATATAATACCGTATTGGTCCGAATATAAGCCGCACCTTTTTTCCGTTTTTTGAGCTTGCGAGTTACGAGTGCTGCTTATTCTCGTGACTGTCAAAAAAATCATTGCCGATTTGCGTACTTTGCTTGTTACTTGTGCAGCTTCAATTCGCGAATGCAAAATTACTGCCGATTTGCGCAATTGGGAGTTAAGGGTGCAGATTTGCGTGCTAGAGACTGCGGTATTGAATAGCAATTTACGGTTTTAGTGATTCTAACATCCTGTAAAGCCTGTAACCTGCAAAAAAAGCTACAGTGCTACTTATAAAGCCTGTTTCTTGCAATGGCTGATCACTTTGAGAGTCTTTCTCTCTCCAATTTTACAGGGGTGCGGCTTATATTTGATTACTATCTTTTTTCTATTTTTTTCCCCTTGAACTTTACGGGTTCGGCTTATATGCGGGTGCGGCTTATATTCAGACCAATACAGTATATTTGAGCAGTACATTAGCACATTAGCAGTTCAGAGCTACATGTTAAAGTGTTGACCAATGTATAACCAGTTATTTATACAAAAAAAACTTTAACATTTAATTTTAGGGTGGGTGTAGATTACTGAATTTCATTAAACTTTTATATATATATATATATATATATTTTTTTTAATCTGATCTGTGAATCAGTGCACGAAACTAAAGGGTGTTTTCTGACCTGTGCTCTGTAATCATTCTGTAGGTGAGAGTGGGAGTGGCTTGGCCTGTATAAAAGTATATCTGTGTGTACTTGTGTGGTGTTCTGTTTGAATCTGCTCTGTGAATCAGTGCAGTGCTAAAGTCCTGTGCTCTGTAATCATTCTGCAGGTGAGTAGGCAGGGTCTATTTTAACAGGGGAAGGAGCGAACTTGGGAGCTTGCAAACATTTCTAGTGTAAGTGCAGTTAGTGTGTAAGTTTGGGAGTTTTTATAAAAGGAGGGAGTTCAATGAAAAGTGGTATTATAAGTAAAAAAACTGAAAACAAAATATTTATTTATATATATATATATATATATATATATATATATATATATATATATATACATATATTGGTTTTGTTTTGTTTGGGTTAAGGTACAGAAAAGCAATCTTTATACAAATAAATTGATTTGTTTTCTCACTGTATTTTTGTAACTGGTAATCATGAGTCAGTCCAGTGGCAACCTCACGGAGTGCACATCCTGTCACATGTATGCACTACTGGAACAGATGATCCATGGTCCATACCTCTGTGACAGGTGTGAGCATGTTGCCTCTATGGAGGCTCAAATTGGAGAACTAGAGAGGAGAATTGCAGCACTGAGTGATATTGCTCCACTGGAAAAGTAGCACAGTTTAGCTTGGCCTAGCATGGAGGGTGGAGCTGGGGCTAGTGAGGATGTCTAGGGAGGTAATTGGGTTACAGTTACAAGGGGAAGCAGGGGGATCAGGAGGAGGAGGCAGGCCAGTTCTGAGTTGGCAAACACCAACAGATTTGCCAGATTGAGTGAAACTTTTGGGGATGTCCATTCAGGAATGGCAATGCCAGATAGAGCTGTTCCCTCTAACAGCCAGGAGAACAGTTTTACTGCAGGATTATCTATTATTAGGAAGGTAGGAAGAGTGATTTGTCACCCAGATCCAGCAATCAAACAGTCTGTTGTCTCCCTGGTGCTCGGGTTCGGCATGTTGTGAATCAGGTGGAGAGATTATTGGGAGAGGCTGGAAATGAACCAGCGGTCTTGGTACATATTGGTACCAATGACAAAGTAAGTGGAAGATGGAGTGTCTTAAAAAATTATTTTAAAGAACTAGGTAATACGATTAAAGCAATGACCTCCAAGGTAGTATCTTCTGAGATACTACCAGTGCCAGGTGCTAGTCCAGGAAGACAAAAGGAGCTTAGGTAGGTTGATGTGTGGCTTAATAAGTGGTACAGGACAGAGGGTGTTGGGATTTTAGAGCACTGGGCTGACTTCTCACTTAGTTACAATGTGTATAGCAGTGATGGATTACACCTTAATGGCGAGGAAGCTGCTGTGCTAGGGGAAAGGATAGTAGATTGGCTGCAGGAGTTTTTAAACTAGTAGGTGGGGGAAGGTCTAGATAGAAGTATTGGGGTAGAAAGGGTAGAGGGGGAAATGGATGCATCATCTACCCATGGGGGAGGAGAAGGGGGAGGGTTACAATAGACAGTAGGGAGGTATTACTAGGTGACTCAAATACAGTGGCCAGCACTTCACCACGGGAGAGCCATAGCAACATAAAGTGTATGTTTGCTAATGCAAGAAGTTTGCCTGGGATAATGGGCAAGCTAGAATTATTAGCAGTACAAGAAAAATGGGACTTATAGGCATTACTGAAACATGGGCTGACTCTCATGACTGGACAGTTAATTGGGATGGTTATAACTTATTTAGGAATGATAGTGGTAATGGTAGAAGAGGAGGATGGATTTGTCGGTGTATTAAGCCTGGTTTTAAACCTGTCGTTAGAGAAGAAATTTATAGTGTAACTAGCGACAACATTGAATCATTGTGGGTAGAGTTAAATAGCGGAGGAGCTAATTCTAAACGCATATTGGTAGGAATATGATATAAATCCCCAAATATAATTGATGGTGATGAACTACAAATATTGCTGCAGATAGATAATGCAGCTAAGCATGGGCAAGTTCTAATACTGGGAGATTTTAACTACCCTGAAATAAACTGGATAAATGAGACCAGCAGTTCAGCTAAGGGGAGCAGGTTCTTGTGTACACTCAGGGATCATTATCTGGCCCAGGTTATACAAGAGCCTACTAGAAATGAAGCTATCTTGGATTTAGTAATCACAAGTAATATTGATATAATATCAAATGTTAAAATAGGGGAACCCTTGGGGAACAGTGATCACTTGAGATTGAATACAAAAAACAGAGTTGTAAGGGGTCAACAAAAACTCTAAATTTTAAAAGGGCTAACTTTAATCGGCTAAGGGCAGCAATACAACATATAGACTGGGATAAAGAACTTACAGGGAAAATACTGAATATAAATGGACCACATTCACATCCATGCATACACATTGGCATGCACCATGTAGAAATAAAATGAATAGGAGTAAATCACATCCCAAGTAGCTTAACAATGACTTAAAGATCACGAAAAGGGGAAAAAAAACATGCATTTAAATTACTGTATATACTTGAGTATAAGCCGAGTTTTTCAGCCCTTTTTTTAAAGCTGAAAAAGCCCCCCTCTGTGTCTCTTTACCCTCCCCCCGTGTCTCTCCCCCCGTGTCTCTTTCCCCCCCTCTTCCTCCCCTGTGTCTCTTTCCCCCTCTCTCCCTTGTGTCTCTTCCCCCACCTCTCTTATCATCCTCCCTCCTCAACCCCCCTCCTCATCCTAAATCCTCCTCCTTCCTCAACCTCCCTTCTCATCCTCAACTCCCCTCCTCAACCCCCCTCTTCAACCCTCCTCCTCATCCCCCCTCCTCATCCTCCCTCCTCAACCCCCTCCTCATCACTTTACCCCTCTCTAATTACCTCCCCTCTCCCTTTCCCCTCTCTTACCTTCCATCAGCTTCTCCTCCGCTCCTCCACGCATGTTCCAGCTGTGTCGGGACCCGGGATATGCTAATGACGTGACGTCACATTAGCATTGGCTGGGTCTCGACACAGCAGGAAGACACGCTGAGGAGCTGCTGATGGAAGGTAAAAGAGGGGAAATGGGGAGGTAATTAGAGAGGGGTAAAGTGATGAGAAGGGAGGATGAGGAGGGGGGTTGAGGTTGGAGGATGAGGAGGGGGGTTGAGGTTGAGGAGGGCGGTTGAGGATGAGGAGGGGGTTGAGGATGAGGAGGGGGGTTGAGGATGAGGAGGGTGGTTGAGCACGGGGGTGTAGGAGGGAGGATGAGGCGGGGGGTTGAGGAGGGAGGGTGAGGAGGGGGCATGAGGATAAGGAGAGGGGTTGAGAAGGGGGTTGAGGATGAAGAGGGGGGGTTAGGAGGGAGGATGAGGATGGAGGATGAGGATGGAGGATGAGGAGGGGGTTTGAGAAGGTAGGATGGGGAGGGGGTCAGTTGCAAAGGAAAGTAAGACTAACCATAACATATTTTTTAAATGTATAAATGGGAAGAAGGCCAGGAAGGAAGCTATAGGAACATTACAATGTGACACTGTCTGAAAATTAGTGACCAGGAAAAGGCAGATGAGCAAAATATGTAAAAAAAATTCTGTATATACAAGGGAGGTACCAGTGGTTGGGCAGTGCAACAAAATGGGGCTACACTACCATCACAAAATAATTGGTTAACGCAGGAAGAAATCCAAATGGGGTTGGAGAAAATTAATGTTAATAAAGCCCCAGGTCCTGATGGAATAAATGGATGGAATAATCCAAGGGTACTGAGGGAACTGAGTTCTGTAATAGCCAAACTATTATATCTAATTTTTCAAGACTCACTCCCCATAGGGTCTACCAGATGCCTGGAGAAAAGCAGATGTGATACTTATATTTAAGAAGGGAGCAAAAGCAAATCCAAGGAATTATAGTCCTGTAAGCCTCACATCTGTAGTTGGGAAGCTTTTAGAAGGGTTAATAAGGGACAGTATACAAGAATATATCAAGATCATAAGTAGGAGTCAACGCAGGTTTATGTAAGACTAGCGACTTGCCCATCAAAAAATGACGGTCAATAAAATTGTAAGGCTGGGAATGCTGTTTGGCACACAATGTAAGGCGCTCATCTCCACCATGCCTAACTTGTACGGGGTTGTAGGGATGAGCGCCTATGTCGCTCATCTCCACCAGCTCAAGGAGCGCCTTTGGTGCTCCTTGCCAGCAACTGCGAGCCCCCAAGCAACAACCCATATTGCTCACAACTATATATGTGATAGGTCATGTCAGACCAATCTAATTAGTTTCCATGAGGAGGTTAGTGGGAACTTGGATCAAAATAACTCAGTGGAAATAGTATTTTTGGATTTTGCAAAGGCTTTTGATACAGTGCCACATGGAAGACTATTGAGCAAACTAAGGGATACAGGAATTCCAGTAAATATCTGCTCATGGATCGAGATCTGGCTAATAGACAGGAAGCAAAGGGTTGTTGCAAATGGAACATACTCCGATTGGCCTAATGTGGTAAGTGGGGTTTCTCAAGGTTCAGTATTAGGTCCTCTCCTTTTTAACATATTTATTAATGACGTAGAAGTAGGACTCAAAATTAGTGTATTCATTTTTGCTGATGACACTAAGTTGTGAAAGGTAATTAAATCACATAATTAAATGGCAGATGAGATTGAATACAAATAAATGTAAGGTTATGCATTTGGAAAGGAAAAATAACCATGCAATTTATAATCTTAACGGAGCAAATCTATGGGTATCTTATAATGAAAGGGATTTGGGAGTACTTGTGGACAACCATCTAGATAACAATGCTTAATGCCAAGCAACAGCTGCAAAGGCAAGCAAAATATTAGCATGTATTAAGAAGGGTATAGAAGCATGGGGAGCAAGTATAATTCTGCCACTATACAAATCTCTAGTACGCCCTCATTTGGAATATGGAGTACAATTTTTGGGCAACACTTCGTAAAAAATACATTTTAGAGCTGGAAAAAGTACAGAGAAGGGCAACATAACTAATAAGGGGAATGGATGGGCTAAGTTATAAAGAAATACTAACCAAATGAAACATATTTTCCCTAGAAAGAAGGTGTCTATGAGGGGACATGATTACCCCTTTTAAATACATCCACGGTCAATATATGGCTTTGTCAAGTGAACTTTTTGTGCCAAGAGGTTTTCAACTGACAAGAGGACATCCCTTGAGGTTAGAGGAAAAAAAAATCACCTTAAAGAAAGAAAAGGGTTCTTCACAGTTAGGGTGATTGAACTGTGGAATTCTCTACCAAGGGTGTTGGTGACGGGGAATTTGATAGATAACTTTAAAAAGAGGTTATATATATTTTTGGGGCATTCAAGGTTATCCTAGATAACTTGCAAAGGAATATTGATCCAGGGGGAAATTTGATTGCCAGTCTCTGGGGTCAGGAAGGAATTTTTTTTTTCCCTTATGAGACAATTTGCAAAGTTTCAATGTTTGCCTTCAGCTGGATAAATTAACAATTATTTAAAAATAGTCCACCTATTAAAAGGATCAGAAGAGATCTCAAAAGGTTGAACTTGATGGAGTAACAGTCTTTTTTCAACCTCAAATACTATGTAACTATGTACTATGTAACTATATGCAATTAAGCTTTACTGTAAACTGCAGTTTTTTCTTTATTTACTTGATTTGTCATTAGGTAGGGTTTTTTGGGTAAGATCTCCATTCAGACTTCTAAGAAAGGGTATATGGGATCCACAAAGAAATGCAACAAATAATGTCTGCCACCATTAAAATGGTTCCTTAACCTGGCAAGTACTGAAAACCGTTTATCTAGTGTGGTGTGGGGTTTAATTCCCTCATGGAGCAAAGTCTGTCGGAAAGCAGGTCTTAAATGTCAAATAAATTAAAAACAAGACCATTATTAAGACTAGTTCTTCAAGAGAGCATGCTGAAAATGTTGGATGTCAATGGTCATTTATTGAGAAATCAAGAGGTAATGTGGTATATATTAAAGGTTTGTGTAATGGCATCCTAAACATAATAAACCAAATGTTTATTACATTTTTGCAGCTAACTATTTGTGTGGGCATTCCTCCACCATCAAACATTTCTTTATGGCAGCTTTCAACTGGGCTTTGTTTAACCTTTCTATATTGTGATAGATAGAAAGAAAGAAACTGAGATGAAGGAAAAGAGGGGGGAGGAAGAGATAGAGTGATAGAAAAAGAAAGGGAGGGAGAGAGACATATAAATAGAGACAAAGAGACAGTCACAAGTAATATAAGTTAGATACGACAACATTTAACATAAGCAAATACATGTGGGTGTAGGCAGGTTTAAAATAAGAAATATGAAAATATCAGACATTTTTTTCTTTTGAATTGTTGCAGGTTTTCATAACAAATCATTTATTTTAAGAAAAGAAGATAAAATTGGATATAATAAGCTGGTACTGGGATAACTTGGAGTGTACAATTTAGCATTATCAGACTAGACACACTAAGCTTCCATTGGAAGTTGAGGACCATAATCTACTTGTTGCCTTGTGTAATTGTCATGACTTTAGCATGCATTTAATAGAGCAGGTTGGAAACCAATGGTTGTTTTCTACCAAGACAAACATTTCTGTCGGTGAATCAGACTCTGTCATATTGTATATACCATATATGTATGAACACACGCATGTATGCGTTTGTACATGTGCAGTAATTTTAGGTTGGAGATGCAGAAATGAAAAAGGAGGAATCTTACCTGAGACATGAGAAGGCAGCCAAAACCTAAACACTTTTACAAAATGACTATGTGTTGAGCCTCCCAAAAAATAAACATTTAATCACCCAACTGATTTTACACAATCTTCCTTAACACACCACTTCAGTTATGCAGCTTTTGAAATAAATAATTTTGTTTTATAGTGTACACTCCCAAATCAGAATGTTATCAGATACAGATTGTAAATTGTTGGAGAGCTGAATTTCCACAGCATTATAAAGTTATATTTTTAAGATTGCATATAAAAAAAACATAATTAGTAATATTTAAAGCCTGTTATCTAATAGACATTACCATAACCAGACATACAGACATATAAATAAACCAAAACTTGTTTTCTTAGCGGATACATATTCATTGATTAGTAGTTAGTTTCCATCACTAATCTCTCACCAGATTTTGCCGTCGTTTTTCGAGAATCCCGGAGAGCACAGCTGGTGCCTGCTTGTTGCCATCCATAACTTCAAACAGCTGCCTCCCCTTGGCTGCCCTGCGGCAAGAGAATATAGGCTGGCACAAGGATATTCTGTGTGTGTGCTACAAATGCCAGCCTGCGGCCTCTCATACACCAGGAAACAAACATAAAAATAAAAAGGGATAAACTGGACTTTGCTTTTTCATAGCAGATACAGCAGTAGCCAAAGTTCAGCACAATATTCCCATTAAGGAAAAGCAGAACATGTCAAATGGTATCTAGTCACAAAATCTTTGAAGATAAGAAATATGTTATTATTCTGGCTCTGGTGCTGTAGATCTTGTTAGACTTCTAGCTGCTTGAAATATTTATGATGCCCTAATATATGTGAAGTAGTTTTGATTTACTGAACTTGTTATCTCTTGTTTACATAACCCTGATAAATACTGTTACACACATAGGTGGTCCCTGAAATCTTCAATATACAGATTTAAATCATGACCTGTTGAAGCTAGTAAATGAAGGGCCCCAGTGCAAAACAATTTGGGGATTCCCTTGCAAGTTCCCTATACAATATAGGAGCCAGTAGCCATCAATAAAATAGAAAAAATATATATTGAGGTGGTAAGATTACGCATGGGGTGATAAAATAATAAAATAATTATAGCAATAAATTAAAAGACCCCCTTTCCCTCCCTGATAGAAAAAGGCTCTTACAAGTAGCTCCACCACTGCTGTTGACTACACTTCTTCCCTTGAGACACCATTAAAGATTTAATTTGTTTATGTAGTTACTTATTAGCACATTTGAAATTTAGTTTTTAGGCTTTAGCATATAAGCCACACTCTACCCCTCATGATGTTTCCATGGGTAATGTCCGGTGCGGAGGCTGCCCAGGCTCCCTGTCGCGTGACCCGGTGGAGCATAGGGCGTCGTGATTGGTTGATGGCATCAAGGGCAGGACTTACGCCCATTTTGCAAGCTTTTGGTCAGTACTGTGTCAGCCATCATCGGGAGTGGACGTAGGTCGTGGGGCTCCAGTAGAGTTAGTGCTGAGCACTGGTTCAAACTGAGATTACATCCCCAGCTATTACAGCACATAAGGGATTAGGTCCTGCGTGTCTGTTTGTTCTAGTTCTGTTGTTTTTTATTCTGTTCTTTTTTCTCTTATGTGTGTGTGGGTTCCTGCTGCCTGCCCCTATGGATGCTATGGAACTAGACAGATTATTGGCTGAGGTCAGGGCTAGGGCCTTAAACCATGGAGTAAGATGGGTGCTGGACAGGCTTGGGGCATCCCAGTCTTCTGCTGAGGACCTTCTTAACATTGCACAGGCTTAGCCCGCTGTGGCTGGCATCCTGGGCAATAGAGAAGAGGTCTGTGGGTCATTTCCCCAACCCAGCCACCCAAAGCCACTTGACAGCCGTCCACAGGATGATAGAGCCGGGATAATCATGGGGGCTACGGGTGAGGATCAGGAGAGTCAGGAGCCGAACCCCCCCCCCCCCCCCGCACTAGAAAGGGCAGGACCCACGGGCGGTGAGGGCGAGGGCCTAGATCCCCGGCCACCGACAGTCACTTTGCCCAAGGTGTCACGTCCGCAGCCCAGATCCAGCACCACCCCAGCACAGCCCCGTACGGGGGGCGCAAAGGGTAATACAAAAGCCGGGAGCTCTAACAAAGCTCCTACAGCCCCCCACTAAACCGATTCTGCTGTCCCCCTGCTACACATGCTCACAGCGCTTCTTGTGCTTTGCAGGGACGCCGCAATAACAGTGCGGAACTGGGCATGGAGTCCACTCATGAGAGGAGGAGCAGAGTTGTCGCAGAGATAACCAGTGAAGACAGCCAAGTCATAATCGATGACGTGCCGATCGCGGCCAAGGCGCTAAGGCAGGCGCGTCCTGCTAGGGTCCGGAAGACTGCAACCAGGTACAGTCTGTTATTTTTCTCCTGTACATCAGCGAGGCAATCTAGGGATGAGACTGGTGACAAAATGTCTAGGCTACAGCGTAGAGCGACTAGTACCGACCTGCAAACAGACTGTCCACCGGGCCCTGCCAGGGTCCCAGACAGTGACCAAGATCGAGTTTTGGCAGTTATGGCGGTGCCAGCTTACTCTGGCCGCGCAGTGGCAGGTGACGCTAAGGAGCTGACAGCTTGGACACGCGTGCGCAGGCAATGGAGGGCTAGCGACTGTTCATCTTGCATTTCTAGGTTGAGACGGAGATCCAAATCAAGGAGCAGGAGGTCATGCAGCTGTACCTGGATCAGAGAGAGATCGGAGCCCACAGAGGGCCAGACGGTCTGGGTCCCCATTGCGTCATGATGGACGCAGGTATACTCTGTTGGTGGCTTCCACACCAAGGGTTTCAGAAGCAGGTGAGCTTGCACCAACAACACAGTTAGAAGGAGCTGCAAGTAGGGAGCCTCTACACGGCGGTCTAGCTAAAATCCCTCCTGGCCGCGCACAATATAATGGTTAGCAATCGGGACATCGGGTCATGGGTAGGCGGGCTGGCCAAGAACACATGGTCCGAGCAATTCCCTCCTGGGGGCTAACTCAGGTGGGGTTGGCTGCAGGAGCGGCCACAACTTCTCCAGTCAGGACAATGACCCTGCCCGTTATTTCGGCCCTTAGCGACGTTAGCAGACTGTCGGACGGGACCATGAGACCCATAGTAGTATGTGCCTTGGACAATTTGGAGTGCATTTGCCCCAAGAGGTGAAAGAGAAAATCTGGAGGAGGGAGTTCATTGAGTTGTTACTTCCTATATCGGGGCAGCTGGATGCTAATTACAGAGGATCCAGGGATGGCGAGGATCGCCGTAAATCATTCAGATGGCTTCCGCAGACTTTTGATACGTGGCTTCAGGCTTTCTCCATCATGGCCTGCGTCCTAGGCGAGCTACACACCGAGCAGTGTTCGGGTCTGGGTCTGTTTGTTTACCTAGACGAAATCAGTAATGTGTACAGAACCTACAGGGGTATGGCCAGGTAAGATGAGGAGTTCCGTCAGTACTTGGCCTACTGACCGAATATCATGACCTCCATGCTAGTCATGCTGCCCTTTCGGATGTACAGTCGGTGGAGCCAAGGGCCCCACCATGGCAACTTCACCAGGTCTCAAGAATTGTTACGCTTACAACGAAAGAGTCTGCAATTGTCATTTTAAGCACCTGTGCTCGAACTGCTGGGGAGACCACCCCCTCGTTAGATGCAGCAGAACTAAGGAGGGAGGCAGGGCAGGTGAGCCCGCTCCCAAGGGGCAGGACGCCCATATGTCTGCCCGCAATGCTGCCGTGGCTAAAACGCTATGGTAAATTGCTGGGTAAAGGGGGTGCGGCCGAAATCTTAAAAAAGGGTTTCCGAGACGGTTTTCTTATTCCATGTGATTTGGCGCCCGGGGGTTTTGGGTCAGTTAACTTGCAATCTGTCCGTGAATTCCTGGGTGTTGCAGTGGAAAAAATTCACCAGATCTAATGAAGTGGTTGGGCCAAAGCCGAAAGAACACCCAGCTGCGGATGTGTCTGGAGGGGAAAGGAAAGTCTGATGCTGCAAAGATCAATTCAGAAGAGGAACCTGGAATGTTAGAATGAGTCAAGATAGGAAAAGGAGTGTGACAAGGTTGTATATTGTCCCCTTATTTATTCAACAAATATATGCAGAATACATCATGCGTAAGGCTGGACTGGATGAATCCAAAGCCTGAATCAATATTGCTGGAAGGAATATCAACAACCTCAGATATGCTGATGATACTACTCTGTTTGCTGAAACTGAGGAGGTGCTAAAGGACTTATTGATGAGGGTAAAAGAAGAGAGTGCAAAAGTTGGCCTGCTGCTCAAAGTTAAAAAGACGAAGATCCTGGCAAACGGCAATCTCACTTCCTGGCAAATAGACGGGGAAGAAGTGGCAGATTTTATTTTCCTTGGATCCAAGATCTCTGCAGATGGTGACTGTAGTCATGAAATTAAAAGATGTTTGCTTCTGGGGAGGAAAGCTATGGCAAGCTTGGACAAGCTTGTAAAAAGTAAAGATAATAAACTATCAACAAAGGTTTGCATAGTTCGAACTATGGTATTCCCAGTAGTAACATACGGATGCGGGAGCTGGACCATAAAGAAATCTCAGCACCGTAGAATTAACCCCCTTGAATTGTGGTGTTGGAGAAGACTGCTTAGAGTCCCTTGGACTGCAAGAAGATCCAATAAGACAATACTTTGGGGAATCAAGACAAACTGTTCACTAGAAGGTATGATCATGAGGCTGAAGCTCAAATATTTTGGCCATATTATGAGATGGCAGGATTCCCTAGAAAAGATTATGATGCTGGGAAAGATTGAAGGCACATGAAGAAGCGGACGACAGAGGAGGAGATGGATAGATGGGGCCACTGAAACAAAAAACATGAACTTGATGGAACTCAAAGGGGCAGTGACTGAGAGATGCACCTGGCGTGCTGTGGTCCATAGAGTCACAAAGAGTCGGACACGACTGAACGACTAAACAACAACAAATAATCAGGGAAATTTAAAAATGTATTTGATAGTTATGGAACGTGTTTCTTTGCTCCAAAAGACTGGGGATGTGAATTACAGAATCAGCTGAGCAGACACTGATTTTAATTCACAGATTATTCTATTTGACACTAGATCTTTTTAGCACAATCTGATTTCAGCTAGGAATTGAAATCAATGATAGTGCTAGTAAAAAAAGAAAAGAAAATACATTTCAATTACATAAAATAATTCTGTCCCTCATCTCTACATCCACTATTTCCTTCACACCCCATCAGTATATATCATACAGTACTGTGGACATAATCTGAAAAACAGCAGGGGTGGGGAATGTCAGTGTCAAAAAATCACTTGCATTTATAATGACCAAGTCCCCAACTGGGAGTTCCCTTATATTTATTATAGTACTGGAAATCAATTTACAAAGATATCAGTATTTTCTATGTATTTTGTGGGAAGGGGTAATTTAGAGAGGTTCAATAGAATTATTAGCAAGGTGCAGTGTGTTAATATTTTACTTGTACATCTATAGGGTAGCTAGAAAACTGTTTTAAGTTATTTGATTGGTTACTTAGTTTTAGTGAGCTACTGTGGCTAAAGTGTCACAGCAGAGGTCATAATAATGGCAGAATAGGAAAGTACCTATATTACATGAATCTTTGCATGAATCTCCCCCATTTGCATTTAAACATTTTTGTCCTGCCGCGGGTCCTTAAAGGGTCCTCGGCACACTATTAGCCAATCCTGGTCGCTGCACCTAATATTAACCCCCCTCTATGCTGGGGGTCCCCATCGGGACCCCCAAAGTGTCCCCACATTAACCCCTTGCTGCAGGGCACCTAACATTAACCCCATCTGGACCCCCAAAGTTTCCCCAATATTAACCCCTTGCAGTGGGGGTCCCCGATCGGCATAGATCAGGCCACCGCTGCATTTAAAAGCTTTAAATTTCCCGCCACAGGTACTTGGGCCTATTTAAACCTATCTGAACCTAAAAATCCTAACTGGGCCTATTTAACCCCATCTAGCCCTATTTAATCCCATC
The DNA here is from genome assembly GCA_027410445.1 of Discoglossus pictus. Classification (NCBI taxonomy): domain Eukaryota; kingdom Metazoa; phylum Chordata; class Amphibia; order Anura; family Alytidae; genus Discoglossus; species Discoglossus pictus. The sequence goes on along the minus strand of CM050172.1, from coordinate 47,719,320 downwards.
ACTTATGGGGGTCTATACAGACTCCCATACATAGTTACATAGTTACATAGAAATTAAGGTTGAAAAAAGACTTCAAGTTCAATCTTTTAAGATCTCCTTTGATCTGCAATAGGCAGATTTGTTTTTCATTAGTTAATTAGTTGTTAATTATTAATCAACTATTTTTTTTTATTTTTTTATTTATAATTAATCCAGAGGAAGGCAATCAGAAAAAAAAAAACCCAAGTGAAACTTAGCCAATCGTCTCAAAGGAAAAAAAATAATAATTCCTTCCTGACCCCAGATACTGGCGATCGGATTTCTCCCTGGATCAATACTGTCTCTCTAATTATCCATGATAACCCTGAATTCCCTTTTTAATTAGAAATAAATCCAGTCCCCTTTTAAAGTTATCAAATCCGCTGTCACACCTCCTCTGGTAGAGAATTCCACAGATTAACCACCCTTACTGTGAAGAACCCTTTTCTTTGATTAAGGTGGAATCTTTTTACTTCTATCCTCAAGGGATGTTCTCTTGTCAGTTAAAAACCTCTTGGCACTAAAAGCTCCCTTGACAAATCTTTATACTGACCCTGGATGTATTTATATAAGGTAATCATATCTCCTCTTAGACGCCTTTTTTCTGGAGAAAATACGTTTAATTTAGTTAGTCTTTCTTCGTAACTCAGCCCCCCCATTCCCCTAATTAGTTTTGTTGCCCTCCTCTGTACCTTTTCCAGCTCTAAAATGTCCTTTTTATGAAGTGGTGCCCAAAATTGTACTCCATATTCCAAATGAGGGCGTACTAGAGATTTGTATAGTGGCAGAATAATATTTGCTTCCCTGGCTTCTTTACCCTTCCTAATACATGCTAATATTTTATTTGCCTTGGCAGCTGCTGCTTGGCTTTGAGCACTGTTACCTAGGTGGTTAAACGTATGTCTGGGGTTTGTGGTTTCTCCTGTTCAGGGTAGAATTGCCTGGTATTTCAGGGCTGGACCATTCTAGTGAGTGGGACCAGACTGATATACTACAGGATATTTTTCCCTGTGAAAGGCACAAGTGAGCTAAAAGAGGTTGCTCTCAGAGTGGGTTATCATGTCCACAGTACTAGCCTATTAAGGTTAGTTCGTTCTCTGATTGAGCACCTCTATTTTTTTTTTTTTTTTCTGGTCCTATATTAAACAAAAGACTCTTACTATATGCTAGTCTTTTTTAATTGTGAATTTTTACTGGATGGGTATTATAATAATAAATAGCAATTTAACAATGCTATTTTCTGGATACTAATTTCCCACAGTTTTGCTAAAGTTTTTACTAATAATGGGCTACAGAAGGTCAACAATGCTAAGACTAATGAGAGGCTATACATATAAGGTAATGGCTGACTGAAGAACAGTTTCATAAAGCTATGATCTTGTGATTTTGTTGTATTTTATACCTAAATAAAAGTTTCAATAACTAATCTATGATTAGATATTAAGTCTAGAATAATATTTCTATAATTGAATAGGGTTATGCCTAGACTCTGATATGTTTATGCCACTGTGTTAAATCACTAAAAAAGTGAGTGTTGAACTTAATGATTTTGAAGGTTTATGAATGAATGGAAGACTATTGAGATAAGCGAGTTTCAATCCTGCAAGGTGCTTTAGGGAAATCGATATGGACACCGGATTCCAAGCTCAAAGACAGGGCCCTCCATTCATTGCAATGTGTAAATCTTGAACTTGCCTGTAACTTAACTTATGTATAGCGCTACGGAATATGTTGGCTCGTTACACATGAACGATAATAATAATAAAGATGATTATTTAAATGACGAATGAAGCTCATTCAAATGTAGGGGGCAAATGTGAAGCCCTCATTAACTCCAGAAGAGGCCAGAGTATTGAGTTGGAATATCCACCAGGCTTCTCTTTGTAGCAACCTGATGTAACTCATTGATGTGCCCTCATATAACTCATTGATGTGTCTTGCTATGGTTACATCTAGTTTATTTTTTATAGCGTTAATATGTTCCAGTACTCAACATTGTAACTGTCGCAAAGTTTTGCCGATGTATTGGAGGCCACAAATGCACAAGATACGGGAAATCACTGCCATAGAACGACAATTCATAGTATCCCTTGATGTGGAATTCTTTAGTTTTATTGGCATTCCAAAAACGTTTTATATTCTGCATGTGTAAGCATGCCTTGCAATTTTTACACAGTCTTGACCCATTAGGTAATTTTGTTAGCCAATCACAGCCCTTCGTTTCTTTGGACTGTGACTTAAAATGGCTATGCACCAATTTGTCTTTTATATTGGGCGCTCGTCGGAACGTGATAGTTGGATGCTCACTCAATACAGATCTTAGATCTGCATCTGACCTCAATACATGCCAGTGTTGACGTAAAATTTGCTTTATTTTGTCCGCCTGTGGGTTAAAGGTTCCTATGAGGTGGATCTCGTCAGAGTTATTCCTCTTAGATGTGATGTTTAACAATGCTTCTCTTCTTTTTAATTTAGCTCTACTGTATGCTATTTTTAATGTATTATGAGTGTAGCCTCTTTGTTTAAATCACCAGTATAGGTCCTTGGCCTGGATCTCAAAGTCCTCTTCTTGTGAGCAGTTGAGCCTTATCCTCAAGTATTGTCCATGTGGTATACTGTTGATATACTACAGGATATTCCTCCCTGTAAAGGGCACAAGTGAGGTAAAATAGGCTGGTTTCTGAGTTGGTGATCATGCCTATAGAGCAAACCTACTTCAGGTGTTGTTCGTTCTCAAGTTATCGACTCTGACTCTTTTGCTTACCATTGTAGTCTGAATAGGCTTGCCTAAATTCATAATTAGGGGCCATTTTGAACATCTCTTCGTTGAATGAATAACAAAGCTTCCAGTTTTGGCCTGTCAGACCCTTCTCAAAAGGATGTTTGCTTTTCTTGGTGCAATTATTTTCAACCACAAAAAAAAATGCCTGTGTCTTTGCACTGTATAGAGTAAATAATGGCAGAGGTCTTCATCATACTTGTACCAAGCGGGGTAAGTCCTCAGGACCTCTTCCAAATATGAAAATATTAAAGAACATTGTTCCAGGAATTACTCATCAACAATAGTCAATATAAAGAATGACTGCCATAACTTATCAAGTGTCTTTGGTATTTTCTGGTAAAGACTACCTATGTCCCCATACCCCACTTCTTTGTAGACAACGGGAGGAGTGAGAACATTTCCAAAAATTCCTGATGCCAAACCTCACTTCATATGTGTTTGCTCCTAGGTTACCCAGAGGGCAGAAGCAGTCTTTTTTAGTGCCTCATCCTACACTCTAAATGACCCACTGGGTGCTATCTCACTTTTCACTCTCTTCTGCTACTAGACAGACTGCTGCCTGGGGTGCAAGGATGGTGGTTCCCATCCTAAACATTTCAAAACTAACTGTTGGCCCACTAACTTGCACCTAAACTGAGGTAACACATAACTTTGCTAAATCAGTAACTTTTCTTCCCACAAATCCCTCTTCTCATGAGACACTGTACTGGTAAAATAGTTTCATAAGACCCTCCATGAGGTCTTGAGACAGCTTGAGATCAGCATTTATTTTCTTTAAATTCAGATTTTTTTGCTTACAACTTACCAAATAAAACCTTAATGTTTTACAAGTATAGTAGATATTTAAGTCCCCATCTCTGCCAGCACCCATCTCTTCCCCTTACATCAGATCCTGCATATATCCTAGTCTCCAGCAGGGAAAATCCCATCTTCCAAGCCAGCTTTGCTGGTTGGCTACAGGGATCCATTTACCTTCTTCACATTTTACTGTTGAAAATTCTAAAACCTCAATAAACAGTATTATAAACGATACATAGAAAAATAAACGTAGACTGGAAAGCCTGATCCTGGTCAATCAAGTCTGCTTATGGTTTCAATCTTTTTAATAATTCCTCAGGGCACTCTTATGGATATCCCAGGTGTCACGATCTGCTTCTTCAAGAGAGCTTGATATGAACCTAGTTCAAACCTACCCCAGCAGAATTGTGTAGTTCTTGTTCTCTGGGGCACAAAAGATGGCATCTGAAGAGGACAACGCCCAAAGGTACAGGCAGAGAATACTGACTACAGGTTACTAGTGGCCTATAGCAAGACCACTCCTCAATTCAATATACAAATACAAAAACAGCCACACACTGTGGATATCTAAAACTATAACTGAGCCTTCATTGAATCATGGAATCAACATATTTATAAATCTACCATACCACACCCTTGAACATGAACTACACACAAATAATTTAGCTGTAACCTGTTGCTTTCTCAATCAGATATTCTCCCATTAAGGTTACTAATGGTTCATAGGTGTACTCAGCTATGTTTGTGTAATTTATGAGAAGTCTGGTTGTTAATTCTATAAGGGTTAAGTTGCTAACAGATATTGGGCTAAAGTATAGCGGATGCTAGTACAGGACTTTAAATATTGTTTTCTACCCACTTCGTTTGATTACTACCGTGAATACTGCATCGATGGTTCTCCTATTCAGGGCTCAGTCTCTATTCCAGTGTCGGTGTGTGGACGTCACTCCGTACGCTTCTACCCTAACGTACGTTTCTACGCATAAGCGTCTTTGTCAGCTAAATTATTTTCTGAGCCCTACATAATGAGAAGGCTATTAATCTAGCCATAGAATTGGAAGGGGTCAAAAAAGATTAAAAGGTCAAAAATAAAAAGTAAGAAATTCACTCAAATGTAATAACAGCCTAGCTGGCATCTTTAATAATAACACAGAGCCTTCAGTAAACAGTACTCCATTATATGTTAGAGCACCATATAAGTTACTATTTAGAATTTAGTCCGCATTATAGTAACATAAATTAAGTCTGCATTATAGTAACATATATTGTCTCAGTTTGACTTATTTATTAAACAAGCAAGATCTTTATCCCAAATTGTAGGGAAATATACTTTATAGTCATTGAAATGATAAGACTCTTGAAAATATATTACTACACAAAGGGTGCTTCTCTCTTCTTTTAAATGTTTTTAATTTTTGTGTGAGTGTCGTTGTTTCTGAATGTATGTAAATAAAATGTAAATAGTACATACTTTTCTTTCCCCACTTTTTGTTTCCCTTTTTTATATAAAAAAATAGTAGTGTTAAGCACTTCCAGTGGGTGTGAATATATTGAAGTCAAATCCACTTATCTACTAAAACTCCTATCAGTTAATTGTTAATTTTTAAATATGTATTAATTTTAACTTATTGTAAGGAAAGTTTGTCTTTAAACCTGTAATAGGAGCACACATTTAAACGCAAAAAGAGAGTTCCTTTATGGCTTAGAGTCATTGTTTTCCATCAATTAAACTTTATTAAATCAAATAATTCCAGAAATCTATAAGAAAAATGCTAGTCATAAAAACTACAGAGGAAACACAGTAATTATAAAATAACTAACCATTCGGTCCATTTTTGGAATTAAATGAGCATAAATTGCCATTTTATAAAAGATTTTATTTAGAGAGGTTTAAATGTCAATGTAAAGGTTATAGAACATGACTTTTATTGCTGAAAGATGCATTTACGGTAAATAATGTTTGTGATGTCAGCTTCAGAAAAAAAAAATAGCTACCACTGTTTAAAATAGTGGTTGATATTTAACTGTTACAGCAAAGAAACTATCTCCAAAAGTCGGAATGCTTAACAAGTTTTTTTCCAATGACTTTAAAACAACACGATTAACTTTCCGGTCTTAAAATTAAAATTATTTTAGTATTATTTAACAACATTCTGTTTTCATCTTCATGCCACATGAAATTTAAAGACAGTTTATTTCTGAAAATGATATTAAGGAAAATGTTTACTGCATGGCCATATAGGCTGTAAAGTGATTCTATAAGATACAAGGAGGAACTTGTTAATAATGTATAGCCATACTTCAAAGCATAACTAAAAATGAGAGTCTCTATTGCAATTTTTATAAGGCACAATTGGAAGTTCCCTTGCATGACAGCTGTTTATACAAGTTTTTTTTTCTGATTTTCAAGGCTATTGTTCTTTAAAAAAAAATGCATTTGTATCATAGCAGTAAGGAGGTGAAATCCTCCTAAAATCGTGGGCAAGTGTGTGGTAACCAGGTGACATTTTACTTTGCCTAATAGGGGAAATAAACAAATTAATTAGTTGATTATTATTGTCGAGTTTCTGCTTTTGTGTCATAATGTTGCTGGATAGGTCAGGGGGTTCAGTCTCAAGTATTTTCTGTGAGGCCTTCCATTTCCTTGCTTTCCCATACTTTTAGCATAATTTTATGAATCTTAGGGATAGTGTAGAATACCAATAAGTAGCAACAGTTATGTGGCCTGCTAGCGTGAAATGTGTGATTAGCAAAATTTGTAGCTATGTGTGTCATAAATTCTGGATTGTAGGAAACTCCAAAGGTCTAGTGGTAAGGGGCCGTTGGAGATAGCCTGAGAACAAGTCTTGAACTGATTTTCAAAATGGGGAGAAGAGGGGACAGGTCCATGGGATGTGATAATACATTCCAATCTGATTAGATCCTTTCCAACATTTGTTATCAGGTAAGTGATGTACTCGATTCATTATAATTTTGAAGTCCTGTTCTTTGTAGGAGTTTTCTGTATGTTTCCTCATAAATCTTGCAAGTTGTCAAAGTCAAATGATTCCCCTATGTCAGTTTCCCATTCATTTACATAGTGGGGTTTAGGGCCAAGAACTTCCTGGAGTGATTAATCTGTACATTTGCATGGGAGTCATTAAGTGTACATTATTTTTCAGATATTGTTATGGGGGTTGTTTCTGTGTTCCTAATATGTGTTCTGTTAGCCAGGTTGCATGTTTGGAGATATCTGAAGTAGGGCCTTGGTAGGCATTTTTGACTCGTTTGCAAGGAGTGGAAGAATATCTATATATTTATGTACCGTAACTAGAGAATTTCCTCGGTAGAATGACACAGCTGGTTTTCTTTTTGGAATTTCAGCATGTCACCCCTCTCTTCACAATGCAGTTTGGTTTTCAACAGACAATTTGCAAATCATAGTTGGGTAAATTGGCTTTCACGTCATAGATAATCTTTGCAAAGCAGGTGTAGGGAAAAAAAGTAAGTAGCCTGGTGCTAGCTTGGGACCTGCACACATGCATTATGTTCTAGTTACATAGAACCTATGTAAAACAAGTGCTCTAAGTTTGGACACTGCAGTAAATTGGCTGTGGACGTTTTTTATCCGTAAATTCTACACTAATGTAAATCTTTTGCGCCCCCAGATTAGAGCACAATAGGAAATGTGAAAGTCATGAATATTATAATAAGTGAGAAGTGCAGCAACAACTGTCATAACTAGGCTGCAGCATGAAAACATTATATATATATATATATATATATATATATATATATATATATATATATATATCACATATATAGTTGTGAGCATGCAAGTTGTTGCTAACGATTGTGGGCTCGCGCAGCAAGTTTCTGGCATGGAGCGCCGAAGGCGCTCCATGCCAGCAACTGCGGACCTCGCAAAATTTACTTAGTTACGAAAGGAAAATACGAGACACGTTACGACCCATTACGACCTCGCAAAAAACGTCCGAAACCTGCGCACATGAAAACATGAAAGACACAATAAATACACACAACAAATACATAAAAAGCTTACCTACAGGAAGAGGGAGCACCCAGGACCTCGAAAACTGAAGTTACAGCTCAATTTAACTCAAAATAAAAGAGTTTAGACACTAAAAAAATCCTCGAAGCGAGAGAAAAAATGGCCGCCAAAAAACGAAAACGAGGCTACAGCAGTCTAAAGACGCAAAACACCACCAACACCTACGAATTTGGTGAAAAACACCTACGAGATTGGAAAACAAGGGAGCAACCCGCGCGACCCCAAAAACATTAGAAACACAATAAATACACACAACAGGTCCTCTGCAACTAAAGTTACAGCTCGATTTAAGTACAAATTTCGGAGTTTAGACACCCAAAAATCACCTAAGCAAGAGAAAAAATGTCCGCCGAACAAAACGAAAACGAGGCTAAAGGACCCTAAACACACAAAACACCACCAAACATCTACGGATATTCCAAAAAAGTCGGACGACATCCAAAACGAAGGACGCAAATCAGGCACAGCCGCATACCACATATTAGACGCCATTTTAGAACAATAACTTATACAATGCGCAAGTACACAGCTACACTAACGGATTTGCCTCGCGCACGCACACTATTACACTGCACACATTCATCACGCTTACACAGCAGCTCTACAGCACTAATCCTGCAGCAACATGAAAACAGATTGGCAGCTCTTCAACAGAATGCTTCCTGCATATATTACTTTAAAATAGATAAAGTATATTCCTTTATTATATTTTATTGTCATACACCAAACAGCATTAGCTCACTTACAATTTCATTGCCGTCATTTTTTGACGAGCAATATTCTAGTATATATATATATATATATAGGGCCTCATTCTTTTATCGGCCGTAAAACGGCCGCAAGGCTGCGATTCCTTGCGGGGGTTCCGTTATCTTGCAATTCAATTATACGGCCCCGCAAGGATCTCCTCTTACGGCCGGCCGTATATCTTGCAACCGGCCGTAAGCTCTGAAAATTTAAAACGCTGTACAGCTCTGTAAATGCTAGGGATCATATTGGGGGACATGAGGATTAATAGTAACCCACTCTCAAGCTTGCACATCAGCCCAAATCTGAGTTTACATTAACTGTTTATTTTCCGCAGCGTGGGCGGGTCTGAGGTGCTCCAAGCCCTCGGGACTTTTTACATGGATTTTTGACATAAATTAAAAAATAATTTTTTTTACGGATTTGAGTGTAGGGGAATGTTGTGCTATTTTTGCTAACACCTACAATCACTTTTGAGTCTCTTCAGAGTGCAGGATGGCTTTATTTCAGCTTTATAATGTGCTTAATTGGTGCTAGTGGGACCTTTTTCCTGCAAGTAAGCTGCGGCTCGGTTTTAGCCTTGCAGAGAGGGTTCCCGGAGCAATAGAATAGCAACCGGGATTTTCTTGCGGCCGTTTTAGATCAAAGGCGTTCCTCCGGCGCGAGCGGCCGCAAGGGATAGCAAGGCACGGGCCGCAAGCCTGCCGGAATCCCTGGCCGGAGGGGAATAGAATAGCAGAATAGCTTGCGGCCGGTCCTTGCGGCCCCGCATCTCCTACGGCCGTTAATAGAATGAGGCCCATAGTAATTGTTTTTATTTATTAATATATTTTGATATTAAAAATATGTGACAATTGTATATATAGCTTCAATAAATAAATATATGTTTATTTTGTGTTAAAATACAATATATTTATAGACAATGTATCAGAGCATTTGTTCCTAGGCAACGTGGTTTTAGGACGTGTATTAACCCCTTGAGTTTTTGTGTTACCCTGGATTTTGTATCATAAAGCTGGTTTAATACTAACAAATCAAAGTTTTTTTTAATTACACATATGTTTATATCCGACGTTAAGTGTCAAATACGGTTTAAATGTCATAATTTTGTAGTGCTTTTGTGCTATACTGGAACTTTAAATGCTTCTGGGGGACTCAGCAAGGGTTTGAAAACTATTTGCTAGTGGTCTTTGGTACTCGTAAATCCTTCTTCTGCTTTTTGCAGTTATGGCAGTGCCCTGATATGCAAGTGATCCATAAAATCTTATTAGTACAGTGTTTGGGTGTCAAAGTATTAACATGGTAACTCATAATTTATTGTCAGTGCAAAAATCAATGGACATTTATGCCTTGTTTTTCATCTGTGTTGTGAAGTTCACTCATAGCAATGACTCGTAGCAGTCCTCTTGCAATGTTTTAGGGAAGATCAAATAAATTAAACCTGCAAAATAAAAATAAATAAAAAATACTTACCTACCCCAAATGATCATCCAGCGATAGTCACTGACATTGTGGTCCTCACTCTTCTGTCCTGGACTAGACAGGCTACCCGTGTTGATAGAAGAAGTTCTTGTCCTCCTGTGTCTTGATTGAAGCCAATAACCCTCTCTCCTGGGCCAGAGAGTGCCCTTCTAAATGAAAATAAAAACAAAACGTTCCACTCTCTCTCTCTCTAAAAAAAATAAAAAATACTTCAACTAAGTCGCCGTTGCCCTGCGTCCTGTGGCTTAAATATAATTTGTTGTGCATTATGATTGGGTGAAATAGAATGTCCATCATATTTCAGTCAATCAGAATGGGTATTTAGATGTCACACTGCTCAATATTAATTTTAAAACTAATTTGACCAGATTGCTCGGATTGATGGACCTTAAATCTGAGCAATCTACATGGTCCAATTAGATTTAAAATCAGTATTGAGCAGGGTGACATCTAAATACCAATTCTGATAGGCTAAAATATGATGGAAATCTATTTCAGCCTATCAGAATGCTCAAAAAAAATCTATCCTTTTGCGGCAGGAGAGCTTTTCTTAAGAGGAGCTCCATTAGTTTTTCTTTGGAGGGCCCTTTCCTTGACCAGAAGAGAGGATCATTGGCTTCAATCAAGACAGAAGAGGGCAAGACCTTCTTCTATCAACATGGATAGCCAGTTTAGTCCAGGACAGAAGGATGGTCATTTGGGATAGGTAAGTATTATTAATTTATTTTTTATTTACAGGTTTATTTATTTTTACGTAACACTTTTATTTTATATGTGTTTTTCAATTGTAATTATTTTATATATATATATATATATATATATATATATATATATATATATATATATTTGTTATTTTTGGTAATATTATATTATGTTTTATTATTTATGATAATGTAGTGTTTTTTATTATGTAGTGTTTAGTGTTTTATACTTAGAGTACCAGGGGAGATCTTGAGGACCCCCATGGCACTTAAGGGGTTAATTTTAAGTTACCATGGGGGTCTATATAGACCTCCATGGCAGGTAGGGGTTAATTTAGGTACCATGAAAGTCCTTTAAGGACCCCATGGTAGTTAGGGGTTAAGTGTTTTACCATGGGTGTCTGAATAGACCCCCATGGTAGTTAGGGCATTAATAGGGATACCATGGATGTCTGTATAGACCCCCCATAGTATATTTGGGATTAATGATAATACCATGTGGGTCATTTAAGGACCCATTGACAAAAAAAATTAGATGCCACAGGGTCCTTCTCGGATCATTGGGACATCAGGGTTAACTATTTTGCCATGGGGGCTTAACATTTAGGAGATATGGGGGTCCTTTAAGGATGCCCGTGACACTGGGTTAATAGTTTAGATCTCAATGGACCCTCATGGTTAGGCAGATGGGGGATCAGGGGGATCGGATATGAGTGGGAATGGGGGTTATCTGGAGTGAGTGGAGATAGGATGTGAGTGGGAAAGGGCGATGAGGAGTGAGCAGGGAAGGGGATCCCTTAACAAAGTGTATGAGTGGAGAGAATCTCCAGGGACTGTCATTGGTGAAAGTGGAGATTAAGCAACATAATTTTGCTCAATCTCCGCATTTTGCGTAATCCCTTGGTTTATGCTTTACTAACAAGGCATGGTTTATGAGTTGCGGGTGGGATCAGTTAAATTACAGCTGAGGAGCATTGAATGCTGTGTGAAAAAAAGCTCTTGCAGCAAAAATTATGCATATAAGTAATTTACTAATTTGAATGATTTGAATGAGGCTCATGGTTTTCTTTTCAAGTTGGTATGCCACTTAGGTTCACTCCTCTTGCAAAATTAGGAGCGCCAAATGGTCTGAAGGTTGAAGGCTCACTACCCGCAAACTTGTTTTTTTCTTAGAAATGTTTGTAGAACATTATGTAAAATGTGAGTTGCTGAAAATGCAAACATGGGACTGAAGTCATGAAATCAAAAACTGAAACCATTTTTTGCCTATATATTTTTTTATTTATCAAGAGATTATTTTATTAAAAAAAAGTTTGAAACATAAAAAAATAACATTGTGTGTAACCAATACAATACACAATATTCAGCACATTTTTTTTAAAAAACAATAGCAATACCAAGATGTCTTCTTTTAGAGAAAATATACTACCTTTAACTGTACTTAATTCCCGACTTCCAGGGGCGTAGGAGCCCAGAAATTCTGGGGCGATAGGGTAAAATGTAATAATTGTGGACCCGAGTGGCTCACCACAAAATATGGCCCTATTAAAATTACTTGTATTAGAAGGAAGGGACAACTAAGTATCCTGATGTCTGAATAGTAACATGAAGGGATTCAGATTTCCTTAGGATTTCTATGTAGGGAGAATACAGTGAAGGGAAGATGAGAGTAGAGATAGAGAAGACAAGACTTGAGTCTGGACTTTTCACAGAAACATGGTGAGAAAGAATGATCACCCCAATCCACAAAGATGGGAATCCCACATCCCAAATAATTATAGAGGAGTATGTGTAAATAGTAACATCCACAAACTCATTTTGTTCAGCCTTCAACCAGAAGATATTGAAACACTGAGTTTGCAGAGGAGTCAGGTTGGGTTACTCTCCACAGGTAGAGCCACAATTTTACACTTCAAACCATAACTAATATGTGACAAATACTCCTTTAAGCAGAGCATTTATATGTTTGTGGACTCAATGTGAAACATAGATCTAAAAGCAGAATGGATTGCAGAATGGAATTGGGGAATATATATGATATATAAAAGTCCATGTATTCAAATATCAACTGAAGGATAAAAATTAACAACATGCAGACAAAGCTTTAAAGAGAAGAAAGGAGTCAGGTAAGGATGCAGCCGCAGTCCGACTCTGTCTACAGCCACAGTATTTATATTAAATGAGGCAGATATCCATTGGCTGTTCGAAGCAGGGTCTAAAAAAATAACTAAACATACTATAATCATATTGTGAGTCCTGGAAGTCAACTTAGAAAAATACAATAATAATAATTTTCAAAAAAGTCCAAAACATTTAAAAAACTAAAATTGTAATAATTTTTTAAATGAAAAGAAATAGAACATAAGCTACTTTGCACATATCTTAGACTCACAATAAGTGCATCAGGAAGCTTTTAACAAGATAAAGATAAAGGACACAAAGCTTTTTGTGCCAGAAAAAAAATGTTATCATCTGAAACCGTAAATAAATATATGGATTGATCTTTAATTATGTCATCAACCCAATCTTTCTATATAGTAGTGATATTTGAGACTTGTTGCATACCCAGACCACAAAAAAGGGATATAAGACGAACCAAAATATTACACCTAAAGTTTTGTAAATATCTCCTCCAGGTGCACAGTAGTATTCCGGACTTAGCTGGGCCAACTACCCCTACTGTGCAACATACAGGAACGAACACTGAAATATAGGACGTACCTAGAGAACAGCAATCCACAGTCTTATCCCCATCAAGTGATGATACACCAAGATTGGCAAATTTGTTTTGCTGCAAGAGGAAAATATCTCAAACATCAAACTACAGAGTTAAGCTTATAAGCAGAAAAATAAAAACAATATATACTTAAATGGTAAAGAAGAAATCAGGCATCAAAAAAGTTAACATATCAATATTTTGAAAGAAACTACCCACTGGCACCATACCGAATACAAATATAAATCCCACAAAAAAACTAATTTGATAGAGACAAGGCCTAGAGACTGGCAGATAAAACAAATTATGACAACCAATAGAAAAGAGATCATGTCAGCATTGTAGGCAGGGAGGGAATAAGGATGAGAAATCCGTCTTAGTGGAATGTCAAAAATACTCAAACTTGGGAAAATAATTTCCAAAGACTGGCAGTTAGAATCCCAAATTTTAACCAGGTGGTAAAAAAAATAGAAGATAAAAAGCTTCATGAGAGGAGAGCACTGCAGAATTGGCAGTCGGCTATGTCAGTACACGTCATGAACTGAGGGACACCTCATAACCAAAGAGGAAATAAAAGATATTTCCCATATTCCCTACGTACTGAAAATTTCCTAAAAATACAGATTTTTTTTGTCAGCCATGCCAATAAAAGAGATTTGATTTGACTAAGAGCAATGAAAAGACAAGGAAGAGAACAGAAGAGAGAGAGCAGGGTAAAGAGTGGGTAGATGTAAGAAAGAGAGAGGGTAGACAGAGAGTGAGAAAGCGAGAGTGTTAAGACAGGAGAAGAAAGAGAAAGAATAAAGGGCACAGCAGAAAGAGGGAAAAGGAAAGAAGATAAGATAAAGAGATAGTAGAGGTGAGAGAATAAAAGAGAAAACGAGAAAGGGAAAAAGGGCATGGAATGGATGAAGAGATAACGAGGTGACAAGGAAAAGTTAGAGAAATCGAGAGAGCAGGATAATAGATCAGAAGGAGAATATAAATATGAAACAGGGAAAACAACAAGGAGAAAAAATGGAGTAAGCAAAAAAAGAGGAGGAGAAAGAAAAGGATGAACATTTAGTGAAAATAGAAAAAAAGGATGAGAAAGTGAGAATAGAAGGGAATATGAAGAGGAGGGTAGAAGGAAAGCTAAGATGAGAGGGTAAAAAAATTAGGCTAAGAGCAGAAAGGACAGGTGGAAAAGGGGGAAAAATGTAAGAGAGAAGAATTGTGGGTACAGATGATGTTGAGAATAAATATGAGAAGAAAAAAAAAGAACAGAGACAGCAGGGGACAAAGACAAAGAAAGATGGGTAAGAAAATGAGACTAAGGAGAGACATATACAGAGGATAGGGGGAGAGAAGTTTTGGGAGAGACAGACAGTGGAGGGGTAGAAAAACAGAAAGAGGGACAGACATGGGAGAGAGAGAAAGAAAGCAGGGAAAGAGACCGAGAGGGTTAAAAGAGATGTGATAGACAGAGAGGAGAGAACAGACAGTGAGGCGGGTAGATAGTAGGAGAAAAATAGAGAGGGTTAAAGGAAGACAGAATGGGGAGAGAGACAGGAAGGGTATCAGGAGGAGGGAGAGATTGAGAGGGTAAGAGAGGTGGAGGTGAAAACCAGAGGAGAGAAAGAGGAAGAGAGACAGATGTTGGGAGAGCAGAGTGGAAGAGAAAATGAGAGGGGAAGATACAGGTAGATGAGAGAGATACAGATGGGGGGAGGTAGACAGTAGAGATCAAAACAGGGGGTACAAAGAGACAGAGGAGAACCAGAGAACAGAGCAGAGAGAAAGATGAAACATTAGAAAGAGACAGATAGTAAAGTGTGGAGAGAAAGCGAAACAAGAAACAGGGAGAGAACTGATTGGGGGAGAGAGAGAAAGAGAGAAAGAGAGAAAGAGAAAAAGAGAGAGAGAAAGAGAGAGAGAGAAAGAGAGAGGGAGAGGGAGAGAGAGAGAGAGAGAGAGACACAAGAGGGGATACTGAAAGGGAAAAAAAACAAGATAGGGAACTGGCAGAGGGAAGAGAGGACTGATAGAAGGGTGAACAAGAGAGACAAGAGAGGGAACTGATAGTTGAATACAAAACTCAACTGATAGAGGGAGAGAAGAGACAGGAAGGGGGGCTGATAGAGGGAAGAGGGAAACAGGAGGGGCTGATTGAAGAAAGAGACATAAAAGGGGAGACTGATAAAGGGAAGAGAGAGAACGGAAGGGGCATAGATAGAGGGGGAGTCAGGAGTGATAAAGGGAAGAAAGGCAGGAGGGGAGACTGATAGAGAGAAGAGAGATGTAGGAGGGGAATGGATAGAGGGAAGAGAGGGGTAGGAGGGGTGACTGATAAAGGGAAGGGAGACTGGAGTGGGGACTGATAGAGGGGAGAGAGAGAGACCGGAGGGGGACGACTAATAAAGGGGAGAGGAGAAGCTACCGAGTTCCATAGCAACGACTGGAGTATCTGTACATTGGATGACAATATCCGTACGCTCCATAGAGTTCGGCTTTATCGCAGAGTGGCCAGAAGAAAGCCATTACTTTCAGCAAAAAACAAAATTGCACGTTTTGAGTTTGCGAAAAGGCATGTGGGAGACCAAAATGTATGGAGGAAGGTGCTCTGGTCTGATGAGACTAAAATTGAACTTTTTGGCCAACAAAGAAAACGCTATGTCTGGCGCAAACCCAACACATCACATCACCCAAAGAACACCATCCCCACAGTGAAACATGGTGGTGGCAGTATCATGCAGTGGGGATGTTTTTCAGCAGCCAGGACTGGGAAACTGGTCAGAGTTGAGGGAAAGATGGTGCTAAATACAGGGATATTCTTGAGCAAAACCTATACCACTCTGTGAGTGATTTGAGGCTAGGACGGAGGTTCACCTTCCAGAAGGACAATGACCCCAAACACACTGCTGAAGCAACACTTTAGTGGTTTAAGGGGAAACATGTAAATGTGTTGGAATGGCCTAGTCAAAGCCCAGACCTCAATCCAATAGAAAATTTGTGGTCAGACTTAAAGATTGCTGTTCACATGCGCAAACCATCCAACTTGAAGGAGCTAGAGCAGTTTTGCAAGGAAGAATGGGCAAAAATCACTGTGGTAAGATGTGACAAGCTCATAGAGACTTATCCAAAGGGACTTGAAGTTGTGATTGCCATAAAAGGATTTTCTACAAAGTATTGACTTTGGTGTGTGGGGGGGGGGGGGGGGGGGGGGGGGGGCTGAATAGTTATGCACATTGACTTTTTCTGTTATTTTGTCCTATTTGTTGTTTGCTTCACAATAATAAAAAAACAAACATCTTCAAACTTGTGGGCATGTCATGTAAATTAAATGATGTAAATCCTTAAAAAATCTATGTTAATTCCAGGTTGTGAGGCCACAAAACAAGAAAAATGCCAAGGGGGGTGAATACTTTTGCAAGGTACTGTACATCCACTGAGTTGCCTTGATCCAAGTTCCTACTAACCTCCTCATACAAACTAATTAGATTTGTTTGACAGGACCTATCTCTCATAAATCGATGTTGACTCCTACTTATAATCCTGTTCAAATAGACATATTCTTGCATAATATCCCTTATTAACCCTTCTAAAAGCTTTCCCACTACAGAAGTGAGGCTTACAAAAATATTAACCTTTTGGGTGAAGTTCAGGCAACAGTAAAATAGTCAATCACTTGACAACGGAAGATAAGGTTTTAAACTGCATAATGGAATAGAGAGGTGGCAAGAATTCCACAGATTTGCTCTTGCTCCCTTCTTAAATATAGGTATCACCTCTGCTTTTCTGCAGTCATCTGGTAGAGACCCTGTGTTGAGTGAATCTTGAAAAATTAGATATAATGGTTTGGCTATCACAGAACTAGGTTCCCCCAGTACCTGTGGATGTATTCCATCAGGACTTAGAGCTTTATTTTTTCCAACCAATTTTGGATTTCTTCCTGCGTTAACCAGTAATTTAGTGATGGTAGCGTAACCTCAATTTGTTGCAGTGTCCTAACTACTGGTACTAGCCCTTGTATATACCTAAGAAAATAACCTATTTAGCTCATGTCCCTTTTCATGGTCACTAATTTTCAGATGGCCTGTTTCAAATTCTAATGTTCCTATATCTTCCTTCCTGGCCTTCGACCCATTTATATACTTAAAAAATATTTTAGGGTTAGTCTTGCTCTCCTTTGCAACTCATTTTTAATTTTCTATTTTAGCCAGTCTAATAGCCCTTTTGCAAGCCTTAGTGATTTCCTTGTACTCACGTAAAGTAGTCTCTGTCCCCTCTTGTTTTTATAATTTAAATGCCTGTTTTTTTACTCCGTATCTTACATAGTATTACATAGTTACATAGTATTTAAGGTTGAAAAAAGACTTTCAGTCCATCAAGTTCAACCTTTTAAGATCTCCTTTGATCTGCAATATGCAGATTAACTATTAATTAATTAGTTGTTAATTAATTATTAATCAATTATTTAATGTTTTTTTTTTTGTTTCTTTTTTTATTATTATTAATTAGTCCAGAGGAAGGCAAATAGAAAAAAAAAAAAAATAAAATAAAATAAAACAAGCGAGACTTAGCCAAATGTCTAAAGGGGAAATGTTAAAAATTGGGATCATTACTGTCTCTCTAATTATCCATGATAACCCTGAATACCCTTTTTAATTAGAAATAAATCTAGTCCCCTTTTAAAGTTATCTATCGAATCCGCTGTCACCACCTCCTCTGGTAGAGAATTCCACAGATTAACCACCCTTACTGTGAAGAACCATTTTCTTTCTTTGAGGTGGAATCTTTTTACTTCTAACCTCAAGGGATGTCCTCTTGTCAGTAGAAAACCTCTTGGCACAAAAAGCTCCCCCGACAAATCTTTATACTGACCCTGGATGTATTTATATAAGGTAATCATATCTCCTCTTAGACGCCTTTTTTCTAGAGAAAATAAGTTTAATTTGGTTAGTCTTTCTTCATAACTTAGCCCCTCCATTCCCCTTATTAGTTTGGTTGCCCTTCTCTGTACCTTTTCCAGCTCTAAAATGTCCTTTTTATGAAGTGGTGCCCAAAATTGTACTCCATATTCCAAATGAGGGCGTACTAAAGATTTGTATAGTGGCAGAATTATATTTGCTTCCCTGGCTTCTATACCTTTCTTAATACATGCTAATATTTTATTTGCCTTTGCAGCTGCTGCTTGGCTTTGAGCACTGTTACCTAGGTGGTTGTCCACAAGCACTCCCAAATCCCTTTCAATATTTGATACACCTAGATTTGCTCCATTAAGATTATAAATTGCATGGCTATTTTTCCTTCCCAGATGCATAACCTTACATTTATTCGTATTAAATCTCATCTGCCATTTAGATGCCCATTCCTCAATTTTATGTAAATCCCCTTGGAGGGAAAGCACATCATTATCTGATTTAATTACCTTGCACAACTTTGTGTCATCAGCGAAAATGGAGACCCCACACTCCAATCCTACCTCTAAGTCATTAATAAATATGTTAAAAAGGAGAGGACCTAATACTGAACCCTGAGGAACCCCACTTACCACATTAGTCCAATCGGAGTATGTTCCATTTACAACAACCCTTTGCTTCCTGTCTTTTAGCCAGCTCTCAATCCATGAGCAGATATTTACTGCAATTCCTGTATCCCTTAGTTTGCCCAATAGTCTCCCATGTGGCACTGTATCAAAAGCCTTTGCAAAATCCAAAAAGACTACATCCACTGAGTTGCCTTGATCCAGGTTCCTACTAACCTCCTCATAGAAACTAATTAGATTTGTTTGACATGACCTATCCCTCATAAACACATGTTGACTCCTACTTATAATCCTGTTCAAATAGACATATTCTTGTATATTATCCCTTATTAACCCTTCTAAAAGCTTCCCCACTACAGAAGTGAGGCTCACTGGTCTATAATTCCCCGGATTTGCTCTTGCTCCCTTTTTAAATATAGGTATCACATCAGCTTTTCTCCAGTCATCTGGTAGAGACCCTGTGTTGAGTGAATCTTGAAAAATTAAATATAATGGTTTGGCTATTACAGAACCCAGTTCCCTTAGTACCCTTGGATGTATTCCATCAGGACCCGGGGCTTTATTAACATTTATTTTTTCCAACCTCTTTTGGATTACTTCCTGTGTTAACCAATTATTTGGCAAGGGTAGTGTAGCCCCATTATGTCGCAGTGTCCCAACCACTGGTACCTCCCTTGTGTATACCGAGGAAAAGAACCTATTTAGCTCTTCTGCCTTTTCCTGGTCACTCATTTTCAGATGGCCTGTTTCACATTGTAATGTTCCTATAGCTTCCTTCCTCGCCTTCTTCCCATTAATATACTTAAAAAATATTTTAGGGTTAGTCTTACTCTCTTTTGCAATTAATTTTTCATTTTCTATTTTAGCCAGTCTAATCGCGCTTTTGCAAGCCTTGTTGATTTCCTTGTATTCCCGTAAAGCAGTCTCTGTCCCCTCTTGTTTGTATAATTTAAATGCCTGTTTTTTACTCCGTATCTTGATCTTTAAATCATTGTTAAGCCACATGGGTTGTGATTTACTCCTTTTACTTTTATTCCCACACGGTATATGCCGATGTATATGTATATTTAGTAAGGATTTAAATGTTGTCCATTTATGTTCATTATTTTTACCTGCCAGTTCTCTGTCCCAGTCTATACTTTGTATTGCTGCCCTTAGACCGTTAAAATCTGCCCTTTTAAAATTAAGAGTTTTTGTTGCCCCTTAAAATTTTGTTTTTTTACTTCAATCTCAAACGAGACTGTGTTGTGAGCATTGTTTCCCAAAGGTTGCCCTATTTCAACATTGGATACCATATCAATATTATTTGTGATTACTGAAACAAAGATAGCCTTCATTTCTAGTAGTCTCTTGTATAACCTGGGCCAGATAATGATCCCTGAGTGTACTCAAGAACCTGCTCCCTTTACCCGTACTGCAGGTTTAACTCATCCAGTTTTTTTCCTGGTAGTTAAAATCTCCCATTATTAGAACTTGCCCATGCTTAGCTGCATTTCCAATCTCAAATAATAATTGCATTTCCTCACTTTCAATTATATTTGGGGTTTATAGGACACTCCTACTAATATTCTTTTGGAATTTGCTGCTCCCCTATTTAACTCTATCCACAAACATTCAGCACTATCGCTAGTTCCACCATAAATATCTTCTCTGACTATAGGCTTAAATTCAGGCTTAACATACAGACAATTCCCTCCTCCTCTTTCACCATTGTCCCTATCTTTCCTAAATAGGTAATAACCATCCAGATTAACAGTCCAGTCATGAGAATCATCCCACCATGTTTCAGTAATGCCTATTAAATCCCATTTCTCATTTAATGCTAATAATCCTACTTTAAAAATAGCGTTACAGAAAATGCTGGTGCTTTATAAGAGTAATAATAATAAATAAGAGAGGCCCTTTAAGGTGTCTAATAAGCAATTAGACAAAAGAGAACCTGACTTGCTACCAAGCAGCTGTGTCTCCAGATCCAGAAAGAAAGCTTCAAGAATGGCCACAAAATGGTAAACAAGGTAAGAATTCTAACTATACCAAATTATGACCCTTTCATGCCAAAGTGAGCCTGATAAAAGACAGAAATGGAAAAGGATTTAACATAAGCAGATCAGATAAAGAAAATTATGCAAATTAATTTGCATTGTATTCAATTTGTCTTTGACTTGTACCTAACCTCTGTATAGCGATACGGAATATGTTGGCGCATTACAAATAAAGGATGATAATTATAATAATAATAATATACAGGAGGGACCTTCAATAATTTGTCCAATGAGCTGGAACCAGACATCTTGGAGAGTCAAGAGAGATAGACCCTGGGAAGCCTTGCTGCAGGAATTGATGGAATTCCAGCTGAACTGTTAAAAATCCAACAAATTTGGAAAACTCATTGTTGATCATGGTCAGTCTTCATTCCAGTCCCAAAAAAGGCAATGTCAAAGAGTGCTCCACTTTTCTAACTATTGCACTCATTTTGTATGCCAGAAAGGTAAAGAATAAGATCACAGAAGCTGGGCTCCAACAATATATAAACTGAGAACTACCAGATGTGCAAGCTGGGATTTGCAGAGGCAGAGGAACAAGAAATCAAATTGGGAATATCCGCTGGATAATAGAGAAAGCAAGAGCGCTCCAGAGAAACATTTACTTTTGCTTCATAGACTATTCTAAAGCATTTGACTGTGTGGATCACAACAAAACGTGGCAAATTCTTAAAGATATGGGGATACCACTCTATCTCATCGACCAGAACCGAACATGGTCAACTGAATGGTTCAAGATTGGGGAGGGAGAGTGACAAGATACGGGATATATCATGTCTAAGGATGGAGCTGGAAAAATCCAAAGCCAGAATTAATTTGCTGGAAGATAAGGATGATACTACTCTGATGGCTGAAAACAAGGAGAATCTAAAGGTGAAAGAAGAGAGTGCAAAAGTTGGGCCGCTGATAAACATTGAAAAAGAAAGATGAAGATCATGGCAAGTAGCAATTGCAGTTCCTGGCAACTACATGGGGTAGAAGTGGAGGCTCCAAGATCTCTTTAGATGGTGACTGCAACCATGAAACAGAAGATATTTGCTTCTGGTGAGGAATCTGGATAAGCTATTAAAAAGTAAAGATATTACGCCATCATCAAACCTCTGCATAGTTCAGACTATGGTATTCCAAGTAATAACGTACGGATGTAAGAATTGGACTATAAAAAAGGCCGCGCTCCACAGAATTGATGCCTTGGAATTATGGTGTTGGAGAAAACTGCTTAGAATTGCTTGGAAGATCCAATCAATCCATACTACAGGAAATACATGATCATAAGGTTAATGCTGAAATATTTTGGCTATATCAAAAGACGACAGTATTCCCTGGAGAAGAAGGGGACGTAGAAGGGGACGGCAGAGGTGGCGATGGATAAGTGTGGTCATTGGAGCTTGATGGAGCTCAGAGACAGGCAGTGTCTGGCATGCTGCAGTCCATAGGATCACGGAGAGTTGGACATGAATGAACAACAAACATGCAATATTGACAATCTCTTTCCTGTAATGGTGTCCCTTTAATTACAAACCAGTCCTTGCAAATCATACAGAACAGACATGAAAGGAAAGTGAGGAATAAACAGATGCCAGCTATCTGCTATTTACTCTCACTTGCTGCTTTCCAACAAGAACAGAGACATCTGCCACGCACAGCATCGTCAAGCAAAAGCAAAATAGTTTATAGTGTTCCAGAGAAAGCCCAATAATAGTATAATGTTGGAAGAGTTTAAAAGATGTCATTTTTGGCAACTTTCCAATTTCAGCCCAAAATAATAGGCATAGCAGCAGAGAGAAAATCACACATTACAGATAAGAAATTGAGTAATGTTGAAAATTCTGTCATATATTAAATTACGTTAATGGGACTGGGAGGTTTCTGGATTTCAATAGTAATATGTACATATTTACAGTTTTACTTTATTTTATTAAAAAGCATTTAAAAGCTCTCCCTACTATCATACATGTTTTTAAATCTGTTTGTGTCTACCCTCTCTTGCTCATACAGCTTATGAATACACAGACTGTGAAGTGTAGTGTTTCAAAGTAGTTTGTATGTGACCTCCCTCAAGTAGCATGTTACAGAATGTTGCCATGGATTAGATACTATGAGACACTGCCCACCCAGGACTTAGAAGTACACTGTCTTCATGAGCTGCGGGACAGGGAATCCAGTTAAGAATTATCTGCAAGATTTTGGGCAGAAAAAAAACAAGATCTGTTAAGCACTTGTTAATAAAATAAAGTACATAAAAGTAAATAAATACAGAAACATCCCATGTTCCTTGAGCGTCTTATGCTCTTTCATTTCAGTGTAATCGATTTATTCTTAATGAGATTTCAAGTGCTTTATAATTCAAATGTTTTTTGTATGGAAAGGCCTCAATAGTAGTCTCTTTAAAGGGCCACTGGAAGTAAGTAGCATAAGCATCTAAAAATAGAGTAACATTTTTCAAAAACTGTCTAAATAGGAGTTACATCAAAGTCCCTTTGCATAAAAAAAAAAAAAAATGAAAGAAAAGAAAAAAAAGAAAAAGCAAGACAAAACCAAAAGTTAACATCCTACGTTATGGTTAGATCCTGCCCTTTTGTTTTGTTTTTTTCCCCCTTTGGTGGTTAAGGTGTGAGTTAAGTGATATACTATATATCTGTATTCCATTTAGACCATATGTAAAGAAAATATTCAATAAATATATATTGCGTTATATACATATATTTTTGATAATCAGCTTAATTTGGACATTGTTAAACATCCTGTCAACAGACCCCTTTTCCAGTTCCTGGATCTTAGCTCATTGAGCCACAATAAAGGACAGACTGTTTGGCTCCAGGAACCTCCATTGTATTGTAATCTGTTTTATCCCACTTGCTCACTGTGCCTTAGGGAGTTCCGCTCCACCTCACTGACAAGACCCAATGAAGGCCGAAACGTACGTCTGGGGTTTGCTGTTACTCCTGTTCAGGGTCGAATTGCCTGGTATTTCTGGTCTGGGTCACTTTAGTGAGTGGAACCAGACTGATATACTACAGAATATTTCTCCCTGTGAGCTAAAAGAGGTTGCCCTCTGAGTAGGTTATCATGTCCATAGAACTAACCTATTAAGGTTAGTTCGTTCTCTGATTGAGCACCTCTTTGTTTTTTGTTTATGCAAATGACCCTTAGAGATTGGTCTCCCTAAGGGCGATGGGGGACTCCAGACGTGGACCCCTTGCTCAATGTACCTTAGGGAGTAGTGCTACACTACTGGGGTTTGCCGCTTCTCCTGCTCAGGGTAGTATTGACTGGTATTTTGGGGCTGGGTCACTCTAGTGAGTGGGACCAGACTGATACAGGATATTTCTCCCTGTGTAGGGCACAAGTAAATTAGGTTGCTTTCAGAGTGGGTTATCATGTCCATAGAACTAACCTATTGAGGTTAGTTCGTTCTCTGATTGAGCACCTCTAACTTTGTTTTTTGGTTATCCCATTGTTTGCCAGATAAAGTTAATGTACTCTATTTGAGGTCTAGACCATAAGACACGGAAACAGCTTTATGTGTAATTGGAAGTTGGCCTATTGTGCACAGGTGCCAGACTATTAGACCCTATGTGGAGTCAATCTCTGGTGCTTGTCTGCCACTCCCTGTCATTGTTGTGTTGTAGCCACCCCTTCTGTATCTAAGCCTTATAAATACTGTTGACTTTCCAAAAATAAATCTGTTTACTGCCGAGACATATAGAAATGGTATGTTCTCTTATTTGCTACTGGGGGCTGCAATACTGATCCTCTCTCCACCCTGCAAGTAAGTTACCCTGGTCACTACCACAGGAAGGTTACCAAGACTCCTGGAAGTGCTGATTCCGGAGCGAGAGACTCTGACAGAAGCCAGATATCAGGGTGCTGGTGCCGAGATTTGCAAGAACCCAACGGTCCTTGTGGGTAGTTAACCTGTTGTCAATACCAGGTGGCCCTGGGCAGTAATAGCCCCTAGCCCTGGATCATCACACATCTAAAAAGGTAGCAATTTAACTTAGTGAACCTTTATAAATGTATTAAGTTACATCATAGCAGTCCAGTGTAATGCCATCAGTAATAGCATGGATGTTAATTTTTATATTTGATGTGATGTAATGATTGAGGTCATATCCGAGATCGATTTAGCTCCAAAATGAAACAGAAAAATGTTTAATTATATTTCCTGCCGATTTGCGAGCTTGAGACTGTTCTGCAATTAATTCTAATGTGTATCATCACTTTCCCCATTATTTACAGTGCAGTATTTTTTATTTGCATTTACAGTGCTACGAATAGGTGTTTAACCCCCTTGCTGGTCCTCTCTAGCACTCGTAGGATTTTCTCCTTTTTTGCCATTCACGGAGAAAACATTTGCGGGCTTGGGGAAATTGAGAATAGCGATTTACGATTTTAGCCACCATAACTCTTTCAAAAGTGAAAGATCGAAGGCTTCGGGAAGCTGTAAGTTACGGGTTTAACCACTGCAATTTTTTCAAGGCTGTAACTTGTAACCCGTTTGGAGCCCGCAAAAAGACACCAATTGAATAGCAAATTAACTTGCTACTTCACTTACGGGCTACAGTAATATGCAAAAGCTCAATTGAAATCTGGCACCATATCATCACTCCAAAATGCAATATAAATCAATGTTTTTTGGGGCTAGACAGAATTTCAAGAAAATTGGCAAAAAATGCAAAGCCCCAATCCCTCCGAAAATACTAAATGTTAAACAGTTACGTCAAACCAACACAAAAGTTATAAGCTCATGAAAAATTGGTTTATAATGAGCCTATCCGAGCTAAAAGGTGAAGTAGGCAAATAGATCTCTTAATCTCCCCTCTGTTTGCAATCTCCTAAAGATTTTCGATATATGCAACTCAAAATGAACCTTTCATAACAGTTACATAGTAATAAGGGTTGAAAAAATAACTTTTAATCCAAGTTCAACCTTTTTAGATCTCCTCTGATCTGCAATATGCAGATTCATTGTGGATTTGATATTGAACACTGCCTACTTAACTATTAATTAGTGCTTTGTTTTGCCCCTGGTTTTCATTTTATGTAACTTCAGTTTGCTATTGTGGTAATGTATATTCTTTTCTACATATAATATTCTTTGATTTATGAACCATGTAGCTCTGGCACACCTAGGGCCTCATTCTATTACCGGCCGCAGCCGCTGCGGGGCCGCAAGGACCGGCCGCAAGCTTTACGGCTATTCTATTCCCCTCCGGCCGGGGACTCCGGCAGGCTTGCGGCCGGCGCCTTGCTATCTCTTGCGGCCGAGGAAAGCCTTTGATCTAAAACGGCCGCAAGGAAATCGGCTGTAAGAAAAGCCTGGTTGCTATTCTATTGCACCGGGAACCCTGTCTGCAAGGCTAAAAACGAGCCGCAGCTTACTTGCAGCAAAAAGGTCCCGCTAGCACCAATTAAGCACATAAAATAGCTCAAATAAAGCCATCCTGCACTTTGAGAAGACTATAAAGTGATATTCGGTGTTAGCAAAAATAGCACATAATTATCCTGTACTCAAATCCGTAAAATATATTTTTTTTAATATACGTAAAATATCCATGTAAAAAGTCCTGAGGGCTTGGAGCACCTCAGACACACCCACGCCGCAGCCGGAAAATAAACAGTTAATTTGAACTCGGGTTTGGGCAGATGTGCAAGCTTGAGAGTGGGTTACTTTTAATCCTCATGTCCCCCAATATGATCCCTAGCATTTACAGAGCTGTACAGTGCAGGCTTGAATTTATTTTTCCGTTTAAATATTTCAGAGCTTACGGCCGGTTGCAAGATATGCGGCCGGCCGTAAGAGGAGATCCTTGCGGTGCCGTATAATAGAATCGTGAGTTAACTGAACCCCTGCAAGGAATCGCAGCCTTACGGTCGATTTACGGCCGGTAATAGAATGAGGCCCCTAGAGTGTAGGGGATTTGCCCACTGCTAGCAGCTGTGTTGCATGCTCAAGTGCTGACCAAGCCTCACATGGAAAAACACAGAGGCCGATCAGCACTGCCAGCAAGAGAGAGTGGTGCTGAAAGAACTTAAGACTTTTAAAGGACCACTTTAATATTCTTGGTTCCCTGTTGGTCCAGTAGTTAAGGTCCGGTGCTTTCACCAATGCGACCCAGGTTCGATTCCAGGCAGGGAACCAAGAGGTCCCACTACCCTGAAGCCATGCAGGGTTGGGCCTTGGATGGGAGACCACCTGGGAATACCAGAAGCTGTATGTCGTGGCCCACTGGACACGGAATTGGTAACGCGCACCAGTATCTCTGCCATGTAGACCAATTGGATCAGGATGACCATGGACATAAAGATGTGCCTGGTGTGATACGGTCCATGAGATCCTGGACAATTGGAAACAACTGAATGATGCAAAATAATAAAAAATATTGTTCTTATGAAAGGCTCTCTAAAGTAGTTAGACAGGGACCGATAAGAGAAAAAAATGAAACGTCTTAAACTTTAGCTTTGCATTTAAACAATGAATTTCTATTTATTTAATCATGCCCCAGGCCATATGAGCTCTTTATCTCTTCATCCCCTTAATGATTTATTGTCTCTGGTGTGGGAGCTGCCCAGAGGTGAATGTCCAAACATGCACACCGTACTTGCAGCACGATAGTGGGAGGCAACTAAAAAATGTATTTGTGTACATTGCAAGCAGCTCCTGTTACACTACTGCCTGCGAAAATGTGTTTTATTGATTGGTTTTCAATTTGCTGCTTCCACCTGGGCAGCTTCCACTCCAGCGGGTTTAATTTTTATTAATCCCTACCTATCCGTTATAAAGCGCCCTTTAAAATACCATTAAATAGGTATTAACCAATGCCCTAGGTCCACAAAAGCCAACAGAAAATGACCATAATAGAAGAATGTTTTACTTGCATTGGAAGTATTTCCTTTAAACTGCAAATACGGTTTAAGAGAAGAGTTAGCAATGCAAACACAATTCCATCTTTGTATAAAAGTTTTTTTTTTTTATTCGCAAAGAACATGAAACACTAACTATACATTATACTAGCCATTTGTTGCTGAAGTGAATAATTCATGAGAGAATTGCTTTGATGTTCTAATTCGTATTCGATTATGCTGATTCACCTTTGCCGTGGCAAAAACAATGCCCTCCTAAGGTCATCATTTGGTAGGGGAGGTGCAAATTAGCACATTAAGCCTTACATCAATGCGGCACAAAAATAATTCTGAATATCTTGGGAATAATCTACTGTAAAACAAAAACAGCTCAGCTAGTAAAATGTACAGACAATTTATCATGCTCTTTAACATGAAACCAACTAGCTGTTGGGGTGCCCCTTTAAGTTGTACAGAATTTCATTTATTTTGCTAAGTTCCCATATATCCACTATTTTTTCAGGTTGTTCGCGCCTTAATTGTCAGTCAAATGGATGAGTACTAGCGAAATAAATCATAAAAAGTCCTTTATTTCTCTCTTGATGACATAAAAACATGGGTGAAGATCATGTGATTTTACTGCTCTTGCCACAATGGCTACTAATTTTAATATTTTATTAGGTCAGAATAAAACTGATTATATGACCACACCATGATATAAACTTAAAGTACATATGCCTACTTTTTTTTTTTCATGGTCAACATAAAATTGATTTTTTTTTATTCTGACTTCAGCCTTCAAGCAATCGCAACAACCTATTCCCTACATTGCAAATACACCCAACAAATGTAATATGGGCACAGCAGAGGTATAATATAAAGACTAAAGAAATACCTCCGCTCTCTGTAGTTTCCCTAAAACTTAAATTACAAAAAATACAGACCTTTTTGCATGTTAATGTGATAACCATGCAACAATGCTTTCATCTTGATTCAAATAATATATACATGTTAATACTTTATTTTTGTGCAACCCCATCTGCCAGATTTTACATATAATATTGTGGAAATAGAACCCCCTTTCTTTTATAGCTTGTTCAGTGCTGAGTGTAGCGTCACTGCATAGGCCATGATTTGTATTTATATGTAGAACTATAGTGCAATGAAATTGTTAGACAATGTACAAATATAGCTTAGTTTTTATTATCTGGCAATGTGTGTGTGTGCTTTTTAACTGAACCCAAGTACCCAATAAGCTACTAGCACCAGCTGTCACTCAAGTCCAATTCATCTGTAATAATTTTGAGCTCTCGCTGCTGTTAAAAGATTCAGAGGCAAACAGATTATGGCTAATGATCACCAATAGGTTAGAACTTAAGGAAATAATTGAAATATATTAGTAAGTAACAGAAAGTGCTAGTGATTTATTGGAGAATTTAATTCAGTTTAAAGCACAGAAACGCACTTAAAAAGGAATAAATGAATGTATGTATGTGTTTTTGTTTTATCACACACAATTTATACGTGGCTGTATATTGTCATAGGTCAGTCCGCCTTTAAAATGTCACCATGTTTAGGAAAAAAATCAAACTGATGGCAAGCTGTTTATAAATGAGCTATATTTTTTTACTTGTAATAAATCATCAAAATCTGGGGTGCACCCTGTTATTGGCATTAGATGTTCTCCTCTGAAAGCAATAATTCAGAAAAGGGGAAAGCAAAGCAAAAATATATAAAACCCAACCAAATGTCATTATATGGTCATTAGTTCACTTTGGTCCCATGTGAGACATCTCCACTAAGGGAGTGAGACACCATGGTTAATGCACAAGAGCAGAACGGTTAAAAGCAAAGTAAAATACCTTCGGTTTTCAAACAGCCTCATTGTGCAAAAAGAGAGAAAAAACAGAGCAATGTTTAAAAGAATAGGAAACCCGGTGTGGACCCTGAGTCTTTTAGGAAGAAAGCAGGGGGGTTTAGAAGATAACCCAGCCCTTAGGTGCAGGCATTGTGAGTCAATTGAAGTTGGTGATCAAACACCACACCATGATCTCTAGTCCATCACAGTGATTAGTGTTGGAGGGAATTTAGAGTCCGTAGGCATGTTGCGCCTGTGTGCGATGAGATGGATTATTGCATGTTATTTGCTTCGTAGCAGCGCTTTGTAAAGTGTAAATCCCACGACGGCAGCAACTGTAGCTCCCAGTGCCACTCGTAACCAGAACGAGGCGGTGCTGAGCTCTGTGTCATGCAGGTGACTGAGGAACAAAAAAAAAAGCAAGAGATATATTATAAAGGATTCTGGGAACGTCTCTTTACAAACTTCCATAATCTTTCAAAACACTATTTTGAATGTATGTCACGTTATTTATCATCTTGCCTACCTAATGAGTAGTGATAGAATTGTCCGCTTTTACAATTTACACACACCTCATTTATTTTACACATCATAATGCTCCAAAAATTATCTTAGTTTGTTTTTTAGGCCTCAGTGTTATTACTTAGATGCGTACCAAAAAATAGTCCTATGGATCCTATTTAGGAATCCTTGAACAACCAACCAAGGTTGTACAGAAAGTCAATAAAAGATTTTGTTTTTCAATTCAACTGTATTTTTGGTTATTTTTCCTTGATCAAATCCTTAT